>CAUEHI010000681.1:207500-315000 GCA_958507055.1 Crioceris asparagi
TAGTTTAATGTTATCGAACCTTCTTACCTGGTCGACCCTAATACCGTCTGCTCCTGGCGCAGAGTTGGCCCACTTGAGTTTGGCCTCGCAGATCTCCTCTTCGGTAAAGGGCAGCCAGGTTTCCTCCGAGCTTTCAAGGACAGTGAACCCCTCGTTGTCCTCAGGAGAGTCGGCGCACAACAGACCACCAAACAAATCGACGACCTTGTCCATGTTGGGCAGGGCATCGTCCTCATTGACAGGGCGGCCGGAGAGTATTTTGTCAGCTAGGCCAGCACGGTTGAGGTTGTAGAGATCCTGCGTTTTTTTGTATATGTCTGCGCGAGGATCTCTTCCTTGTCCTTGCTGGCCGTAGTGCCGCGTCTTTTTGCGGCGCTTCCGGGTCCTGTTACTTGCCTCTGTAGGAGTTGGGTTTGATGGGGGATTGCCGGCACCAGTTCCTCGCTTCTTTGTACTGAAGGAGGCTAGAACCCACTGGTTTATAGATTCAGTGAGCTCAGAGCCATCCTTCAGAAGCGCTATACTAATGAGAGCGCTGGTCCTGTCGTCCTGTGGCTCGCCGTTGGCCAGCCTGGTCCGGTAGTCTTCCAGGTAGTTGACCAGCTGGGTGGGGAGCGGGTTTGAGTGCATGTCACCAGGAGTGGCTGGTCCTGGGTCCACTTCGGTGGAGAGTGGGTCGGTTTGCGTCTTTGGGACGATGGGAGGCGCTTCTTCTCTGGGTGCCGGGAGGCGTCGTTTTTTTGGGGCTGTTGGCGTCGACTCTGGCGATGATGTGGAGCCTGGATCGTTGATGCGTCGACGTTTATCTCCGCATGGTGTTGGTCTGGGAGCGGCTGGTGGGGTTACCACAGCAACTCTGTGCGTTGGTGGGAACGCACGGCGCTTGGCTTCCAGGGTGCGCCTACCAGTGGAGTCGGGGGAGCTGTCATCATCCCGCTGTTTCCTCTTACCACCAGGTGAGATAGGGGACTTCGTTGTTGGACTAGCTGTTGGACATCCATCTGTGTTGTCCCTTGGGGTGGAGGTGGCGGAATGGCTCGTTGTTGGTGGGGTTGCGCAGTTGTCGCTTGCGTTGGGTGGTGGTCCAGGGGCAGGATTAAGAGAACTTCTGATGGTGACGTCCGAGATGATATTTATGCGGGAGGTGGACTGAGGTGGGACCATGGTATTGGAGGTCGTAGCAGAGTGGGGAGAGCCGGCAGTTTCGGTATTTTGCTTAGATTTCCGAAGCTGCAGCAGCATCTCCTTGTACGCTGGCTTATCCCGCCTGTGCCGTACCTGGTCCTTAGTTAGGCCCGTCACCTTTGACAGGACCACCAGAAAGTTACTCTTGGGCGGTAGTTCGGCCTCGGCCTTAGCCATTTTCATCAGGATCTGCTCCTCGCCTTTTTTCATAGGGGGGCCGCTGGTTGGGTTGGCACCTCCGGGAGAATTTGGCCTCGCAGAACTGGCAGGTGGTCCTGCTCCTGGATTCACAAGTCTTCATATGCTTCTGAAGGCTATTCTTCAGGGCGTATCCCTTGTTGCAGGTGGGGCACGTGTGGATTGATGTATCGCTTCCAGTGCGTGCACACGCTGAGAGGGGAGGAAGGGCCAGAATGCTGGCTCTCCTATCACGTTTTGGTTGAGATTCCCCTCTTTGTGGAGCCATGCTGTTGGAGGCATGGTTTTGACGTAGATCGCCATTGGAGGTGGGGGAGGGCCGGGGCGTTTGTCCCGGGCTCCCAGATTCCCCCAGATTCCCAGATGTTACTTGACGCGATTCACCGTCACGCAGGAGGGAGATGTCCCTCGGTTGTGATCGGAGTCACGGCACTCGAAAGGCAGGTAGGGAGAAAAAAAAAAATGAATTAGGATTTGGCCCGCCCAGGAAAAAAAAAAAAAAATTGGCGCCAGAGAAAAAAAGGGCTTCCAAAGGGAAGAAGGGTCGATGACCAAAGGGCCAAAGGGCACCGAAGGGCTTGAAGGGCTTGAAGGGCTGATGGCCAAAGGGACAAAGGGCTGAAGGGCCGATGACCAAAGGGTCAAAGGGTTGAAGGGCCTTAGGGGTAACGGGATACAGACTGAAGGTCCAGAAAATTCCTACCTGCACCTGCTCCAACTTCGAATCCCACGGGGTAATCAGTACGCGCTGTTGCCTGATATTTCTCCGCTCGCCCTCGTAGTATAACCGGCCGTTTGTTTCGTTGTTAAAAATTTACCACACCCGGTATATTGCAGGAATGCCGGATACGGGAAACTCACGAACACGATGATGTACTTTGTTTCGGTTCCGATTGATTTTTTCAGTTTATAAGTATAAGCTCGATCGGAGCGGCGGAGTGCACAACCTCTCTCCGCGACGGTTGGCCGAGAGTCATATTTACTCCCGCCGTTTACCCGCGCTTGCTCGAATTTCTTCACTTTGACA
This sequence comes from Crioceris asparagi, assembly GCA_958507055.1. Lineage (NCBI taxonomy): Eukaryota > Metazoa > Arthropoda > Insecta > Coleoptera > Chrysomelidae > Crioceris > Crioceris asparagi. The sequence goes on from CAUEHI010000681.1 coordinate 209,911, forward strand.
TTCAGAGCACTGGGCAATGCTTTGTTTTAATTAGACAGTCGGATTCCCCCGGTCCGTGCCAGTTCTGAGCTGACCGTTGAATGGCGGCCGAAGAAACTACCGGACGCTCTTGCGAGCGCACCCGGAGCCTCGCAGCAAGACGGTTCCGTGGGAGGCCAAGGCACGAGACCGAATTCGGATCCGTACCACGTAACACTTCACCTCACCCAGGCCCGGCACGTCAGCCGCAACCCACTTTCTCGCCAAGCCATCCATTTTCAGGGCTAGTAACTTCGGCAGGTGAGTTGTTACACACTCTTGAAAGCAAAATCGAATCAATTTACAATGTCTATTACTTTTTAAATATAAGTTTTAGGTGCAAATCATAACTATAAATCATCAAATTTGTCGAATAATGTCAAAGTTTGTGGATATTTAGATGGATTTGAAATTTTAAAAAATATTCAAAGTAGTATCAGGTAGCCTCAAAATGATTAGCTCTCATCATAGTTTGCGTTAGAAATGCTATGGAAATTATGGCACGTATAAATATACAAATTCTTCATAATATTACTTTGTGGTCCTGAAAAGAACCGTTTTTTTGATGTTGTCGAAATATAAAAAATTAACCTCCAAAACCGTACAGTGTACGACCTTGACGTTTCAGAGCATAAACTACGTCCATTGCTGTAACTGTCATCCTCTTGGCATGTTCAGTATATGTTACCGCGTCCCTGATAACATTCTCAAGGAATACTTTGAGAACACCTCTGGTTTCCTCATAGATCAGACCAGAGATTCTTTTCACGCCGCCACGACGAGCCAATCTTCTGATAGCGGGTTTAGTAATACCTTGGATATTATCACGCAAAACTTTGCGATGACGTTTAGCTCCACCTTTGCCCAATCCTTTGCCTCCTTTACCTCGACCAGTCATTTTGAATTTTCAATATCACTTCGCTGTGTTGAGAGCAACTGACACACGCTTCCCTGTTGGGTCATTTATATATTTTACGTAAGCCCCGCCCACAAAAATTTCTCCTTCCAATGAAATTCTACCATTGAGGGATGGCTCGTTACAACACATCTATATAAGCATGACGACAAACGTGGGGAATCATTTTCTTCGTTATCGTCATAGCGTCAGTTAGGTAAAATGGCTCGTACGAAGCAAACCGCCCGAAAATCTACTGGAGGGAAGGCCCCTCGTAAGCAGTTGGCTACGAAAGCAGCTGGTAAGAGTGCCCCAGCCACGGGAGGAGTAAAGAAACCACATCGTTATCGCCCAGGAACTGTAGCTCTAAGAGAAATTCGCCGTTATCAAAAGAGTACAGAACTATTGATCAGGAAATTGCCATTCCAGCGTTTAGTTCGTGAAATCGCTCAAGATTTCAAAACTGATCTGAGATTCCAAAGTTCCGCAGTCATGGCTCTACAAGAAGCTAGTGAAGCTTATTTGGTTGGACTTTTTGAAGATACGAACTTGTGTGCTATCCACGCTAAGCGTGTCACCATCATGCCAAAAGATATCCAATTGGCAAGGAGGATTCGTGGAGAACGTGCCTAATTCCCAAATATATTGTCTATCCCTTGAATAAAACGGTTCTTTACAGAACCACCAAGTTTTTTTATAGAGAATTCGTTGTTGTAACTAGTAAATGATTCATGACAAATCACAAACTCATTCAATCTAAATTAACGTAATTGTTTATCGCACTTCATAAGACATAAAGAATTGGTTGAACTATGATGTATCCTATTAAGTTTTCTCTAAGAACAGCTAAAATGTGGTACATACCGCGAGAAAAATCAACCAGTTTCATATTTGTTACAATGGTATATACGCAACGACTTCTGCTAATGTATGTGGCTCTGAGAAGAATCGTTTTTATTATATTGATAACTGAAAGTTCTGGGATGTTTTTACAGTTCTAGTGGCTCTGAAAAGAGCCGATGACATGATTTTTGTTGAGTCTACATGTAACGAACTCTTCAAACATAGTCATTGTGGTTCTGAGAAGAACCGTTTTTACTTTATTCATAACTGAAAGTTCTGGGACGTTTTAATAATTCTAGTGGCTCTAAAAAGAACCGATGACAAGATTTTTGCTGAGGCTATATGCAACGAAATCTTGAAATATACCTTATCATGGTGGTTCTGAAAAGAACCGTTTATAACAATATGTAGCATCCTTGAAGTATTATTTAGAGCTGGTATATTTTAAATTCATCTATTACAAACTAAACGTTCAGAAACATTCGATGAATTTTATATTTTTTTGGTTCTGAAAAGAGCCGTTGTCAACATTTTCTCCGAGACTACATGTCACGAATTCCTTAAATATATTCTTTGTGGTTCTGAAAAGAACCGTTTTCATTTAATTTTAGCAAGTATTACTTAGAGCTGGTGTATTTTGTAACGGCTTTGGTGCCTTCGCTTACAGCGTGCTTAGCTAATTCGCCTGGCAAAAGAAGACGTACAGCAGTTTGAATCTCTCTGCTTGTGATCGTGCTTCTCTTATTGTAATGAGCCAGACGAGAAGCTTCGGCAGCAATGCGTTCGAAAATATCATTCACAAAGTTGTTCATGATACTCATAGCTTTGCTGGAAATTCCAGTATCAGGATGAACTTGTTTCAATACTTTGTAGATGTAAATTGCGTAGCTCTCCTTCCTCCTCCTCTTTTTTTTCTTGTCAGACTTGGAAATATTTTTCTGGGCTTTACCAGCTTTCTTAGCGGCTTTACCGCTTGTCTTTGGTGGCATTTTCTTTCGATTGAGCGATACGAAGGCGAAAACGAATATGACACAACTGCTGTTACACGTGAGTGAGTGAGTGAGTGAGTGAGTGAGACTCGTGGCTATATTAATTGTTAGAATTTTGAATCTAAATTAATAGACATTGGCTGGAATTGGATGACGTAGATGTTTTAGGAATTATGCCATCATGTTTTAATTTGGGTAGCGTTAGCCTTGTTTAAAATTCACTCTTTTATTAAATTTCTTCTGAAGGAATTATTTTCAGCCATTCCTTGCTGTTTTTGATGATTAATGGGAATATATAAGAAAAGAAATAGCTTAAAAGAAAAGAAAAGAATATATATAGAAATGATAGAGAAGATAATTCGGAACTGATAAAGAAGAGAAGATTGACTCTGATTGTTAAATGAGATATATAATACACCTCTCATGTCTCCTTACAATGCCAGACTAGAGTCAAGCTCAACAGGGTCTTCTTTCCCCGCTAATTTTTCCAAGCCCGTTCCCTTGGCAGTGGTTTCGCTAGATAGTGGGTAGGGACAGTGGGAATCTCGTTAATCCATTCATGCGCGTCACTAATTAGATGACGAGGCATTTGGCTATAAACAATATTTATTGAGAAAAGAAAATTTTATAAATACATTTTCCTCGTTGTTAGAGGATGGTTACCTCGCCACGCAGGGCGGAATTACAATTAGTAAACATACATTAATATTTGTCCAAAGTGCTTGCGTTATTGATCCTATATTAAACAGTGCTAAAAATTTAAACTTACATACATAAATGAGTTACAGAAATAAAAATAGATATAAAAGAGTATAGGGACATTCACCAATACATTACAGACACTTTAAAAACAAATGTGGCGTGTGGCGCACAAGAATAGAAACACTGCACTGCACGTGCCAGGTTCGGAAGATGGGTTGGTGTTGATGGTCATTAGGTCTGACCAGGTCGAATTGTTCGACGCCACACACTTCGCCCGAAAGCGGTGTGTATGGACGACCCCCATTTGAGTGCCGACTGGACACAGCTCCTTTTAAGTGGAGGTTGAATTTCCAAAATACTCTCTACTAGGTTATTCACCCGGGGCCAGATGCCCCGCGCTCCTATCACAAGCGGTTCGACCATGAATTCCCTTCCGGGCCATCTTAGTCGAGCCGCCTCGTAGAATTTGTCGTGATCATAGACGGCTCTTTTCGCTGCGTGGGAGGTGGATAAAGATAGGTGCATCAGGCGTTCGAGAGCCGACCCGATGGTTATCGGTCGGTAGTTGTTGGGGTCCAGTCGGCACCCGCCCTTGTGAACAAGGGTTGTACGGGAGACCCCAAAGATCGGCAAATGCACATGGCGCATGAAGATGATAGAAAAAAGGATCGCTAGTTTAATGTTATCGAACCTTCTTACCTGGTCGACCCTAATACCGTCTGCTCCTGGCGCAGAGTTGGCCCACTTGAGTTTGGCCTCGCAGATCTCCTCTTCGGTAAAGTGCAGCCAGGTTTCCTCCGAGCTTTCAAGGACAGTGAACCCCTCGTTGTCCTCAGGAGAGTCGGCGCACAACAGACCACCAAACAAATCGACGACCTTGTCCATGTTGGGCAGGGCATCGTCCTCGTTGACAGGGCGGCCGGAGAGTATTTTGTCAGCTAGGCCAGCACGGTTGAGGTTGTAGAGATCCTGCGTTTTTTTGTATGTGTCTGCGCGAGGATCTCTTCCTTGTCCTTGCTGGCCGTAGTGCCGCGTCTTTTTGCGGCGCTTCCGGGTCCTGTTACTTGCCTCTGTAGGAGTTGGGTTTTATGGGGGATTGCCGGCACCAGTTCCTCGCTTCTTTGTACTGAAGGAGGCTAGAACCCACTGGTTTATAGATTCAGTGAGCTCAGAGCCATCCTTCAGAAGCGCTATACTAATGAGAGCGCTGGTCCTGTCGTCCTGTAGCTCGCCGTTGGCCAGCCTGGTCCGGTAGTCTTCCAGGTAGTTGACCAGCTGGGTGGGGAGCGGGTTTGAGTGCATGTCACCAGGAGTGGCTGGTCCTGGGTCCACTTCGGTGGAGAGTGGGTCGGTTTGCGTCTTTGGGACGATGGGAGGCGCTTCTTCTCTGCAGCAGCAGCATCTCCTTGTACGCTGGCTTATCCCGCCTGTGCCGTACCTGGTCCTTAGTTAGGCCCGTCACCTTTGACAGGACCACCAGAAAGTTACTCTTGGGCGGTAGTTCGGCCTCGGCCTTAGCCATTTTCATCAGGATCTGCTCCTCGCCTTTTTTCATAGGGGGCCGCTGGTTGGGTTGGCACCTCCGGGGTGCGACCGATTTTCGTGGAGTCGGACACCCGCGAAGGTGGAGAATTTGGCCTCGCAGAACTGGCAGGTGGTCCTGCTCCTGGATTCACAAGTCTTCATATGCTTCTGAAGGCTATTCTTCAGGGCGTATCCCTTGTTGCAGGTGGGGCACGTGTGGATTGATGTATCGCTTCCAGTGCGTGCACACGCTGAGAGGGGTGGAAGGGCCGGAATGCTGGCTCTCCTATCACGTTTTGGTTGAGATTCCCCTCTTTGTGGAGCCATGCTGGTGGAGGCATGGTTTTGACGTAGATCGCCATTGGAGGTGGGGGAGAGCCGGGGCGTTTGTCCCGGGCTCCCAGATTCAGTGACACCCTCTGGGTCCATCGCGTCGAATGTGACTTGACGCGATTCACCGTCGCGCAGGAGGGAGATGTCCCTCGGTTGCGATCGGAGTCACGGCACTCGGAGAACAGGTAGGAAAAAAAAAAAAAAAAAAATGAAAATTGAAAAAAAAGAAATTGAAAATTGAAAAAAGAAATTTGAATTGAATTTGAATTTGGCCCGCCCAGAGACAAAAAAAAAAATAAAAAAAAAAAAAAAAATTGGACGCCAGAGAAAAAAAGGGCTTCCAAAGGGCCGAAGGGCCGATGACCAAAGGGCCAAAGGGCACCGAAGGGCTTGAAGGGCTGATGGCCAAAGGGTCAAAGGGCTTAAGACAACTAAAGACTGTGTGAGTATGTTGGTGTCTTTTGAACACTACACTTATTCCACACAATCCTCGGCATAATAGAACACCGAAACATGAATAGATTCATCACGAATGACATGAGAGTATCCATGCTACGGTGCGGGAGAAACGATATCAATAATAGTGCTTGAACACGACTACTCAACCGCTCTCCACATATAGGCGCCTTTTACATAGCTTCGGTTATATAAGGTTTTTTCAAATGCCATGTATACATCTATATATTAGAAATGACTTTTATGAATATACATTGAAGTTCGAATGCACGATTTTTTTAATTGCACTCTTGAAGGTCTTTGATCATGTTTTTTAAATTTATAATTTCATTTATAGATATTTTTTTTTATTTTTGTATATCTGTCTGTAAAAGTACATTCCTCCACAAATTTGGTAATGTTATCTAGAATGAAGATACGAACGGCAACGGTCATCTGTCGATTGATTTGATGTTAAAGCAATTATGTCCGACTGGCAATGGATGGTCCAACCGTATGTAACTGGCGATGGTTGGGCCAACGTTGGTCCAACGTTGGTCCAAACGTATGCAAGTGGCGATGAATGGGCAAAGAAACGCTTATCCAACCGTATATAATTGGCGATGGTTGGGCCAACGTTGGTCCAACGTTGGTCCAACCGTATGTAACTGGCGATGAATGGGCCAAGATACGCTTATCCAACCATACAGAATTGGCGATGGTTGGGCCAACGTTGGTCCAACCGTATTCAATAGGCGATGGTTGGCAATGTTAGTTGATTTGCTTACAGTAATAAATATATCGATTAATGGTTAATTTGACTTCTTTCAATATTTGAAAGCAAAATCGAATCAATTTACAATGTCTATTACTTTTTAAATATAAGTTTTAGGTGCAAATCATAACTATAAATCATCAAATTTGTCGAATAATGTCAAAGTTTGTGGATATTTAGATGGATTTGAAATTTTAAAAAATATTCAAAGTAGTATCAGGTAGCCTCAAAATGATTAGCTCTCATCATAGTTTGCGTTAGAAATGCTATGGAAATTATGGCACGTATAAATATACAAATTCTTCATAATATTACTTTGTGGTCCTGAAAAGAACCGTTTTTTTGATGTTGTCGAAATATAAAAAATTAACCTCCAAAACCGTACAGTGTACGACCTTGACGTTTCAGAGCATAAACAACGTCCATTGCTGTAACAGTTTTCCTCTTAGCGTGTTCAGTATATGTTACCGCATCCCTGATAACATTTTCTAGAAATACTTTGAGAACTCCTCTAGTTTCTTCATAGATCAAACCAGAGATTCGTTTCACGCCTCCACGACGAGCCAACCTCCTGATAGCGGGTTTAGTGATACCCTGGATATTATCACGCAAAACTTTGCGGTGACGTTTAGCTCCCCCTTTGCCCAATCCTTTGCCTCCTTTACCTCGACCAGTCATTTTAAAAGTTATCACCTTTCTGAGTTGCTGCCAAGTTCAAGTTCAAGTTCAAGTTCAAAAATCGTTTATTTCCTATTTGTACAATACTAATTTTTATATATATATATACAGAAAAGAGGCCTGGCTTAGGGGGATAGCCCCCTCTACAGGCAGGAATGATTATACATTACAATGGTGGTAGATAGAGCTGCGGGTATCTACCTGAGGCGATGTGCATTTCATGGCAGTAGGGGCGAGAAAAAACCGCAGAAAACCCGCCCCGATGCATGTGGTGAGAGTTGGTAATTTGATTCTATATAATACAAATTTTAATTATGTGATTCTATACAATGCTGGATGATTTGGTTGATTGGAGTGATTCTATATAATAATAAGTGAGAGTGTGTGATTCTATATAATGCAAGTTTGTTGGGTTGAGATGTGATTCTATATAATGATATGAGATGATAAGAAAGGAGAAAAGGAAAATAAAAATATAAATATAAATGAGTACAGCGATTCTATAAAGTGCAATGTTGGTTGAGTTGATTGAGATGTGTGAATGTAGGTGAATTGAAAGAATTGATGCAGTGATGTGATGAGCAGTGAGAGGTAGTTTAAGTGATTTGCAGGTGCATGAAAATAGAGTTCAATTGTACTACTGCTAAGCGTAGAGAGAGAGTGAGTGATAGAGTGAGAGGGTGAGTTGGGCGTCTTCTTCTTATGGTCCTGGTCCTGGAGATGGCTGCAGGGGTTGTACTGCCCGGGGCCCCTAGCGGAGGGCCAGAGGGGTGTTGTCGAGGGCAGATTCCTCGTCTGGTGGAAGCCTCTCCATGGTGGAAAGGATGCGGGCTGGTGGATGTGGCACCTTTTGGCGCGGATGTCTAGTAAGGGCTCCTCGTGGGGCCCAGGGGGTATTGAGTAATTCCCTGTGTTGGGTTCTGGCTGGCTCCACCAAAGTCCTCGTGCAATACCTCCTCTGCAGTTCTTGGAGTCGATCTGAATTTTGAGAAATGTTGTTAATACGATTATATATGTCATTGGAGGGGTGAAGGAAGTTCAGCCTCAGACATTTCCTCAGTACTCTTCTCTCGAAGGACTGAAGTCGGGTCATAAGGTGGTCGGGTAGGCCGAGTTGCTGCCTTAAAGAGCTCTTACTTATACGTTTTGTTAGCCCCGCCCACATAGAATTATTCAGCCAACGAAATTCTTTCTTCGCGGGATAGGTCCGACATATATATATATCTATAAATATGACCAATGTGTATTTTCTTCCTCAGCCTGCAGAGGAGGCTTTGTCCCCTATAACAGGCATTGATTAAATAACAATCCCAATTAGCATTGTAATTAATAGGAAAATAAACGTTTTTGAAACTTGAACTTGATTTTCTTCCTGATCGTCATAGCGTCAATTAGGTAAAATGGCTCGTACGAAACAAACCGCACGTAAATCTACTGGAGGAAAGGCTCCTCGTAAGCAGTTAGCTACGAAAGCAGCTCGTAAGAGTGCTCCTGCTACCGGAGGAGTAAAGAAACCACATCGTTATCGTCCAGGCACTGTAGCTCTCAGAGAAATCCGTCGTTATCAAAAGAGTACAGAGCTATTGATCAGGAAATTGCCATTTCAGCGTTTAGTTCGTGAAATCGCCCAAGATTTCAAAACTGATTTGAGATTCCAAAGTTCCGCTGTCATGGCTTTACAAGAAGCCAGTGAAGCTTATTTGGTTGGACTTTTTGAAGATACGAACTTATGTGCTATCCACGCTAAACGTGTCACGATCATGCCAAAAGACATCCAATTAGCAAGGAGGATTCGTGGGGAACGCGCTTAGAGACCTTAGAGTCTATTGAAAAAATGAAACGGTTCTTTTCAGAACCACAAATTGTTTACATAGAGAATTTGTTTTTGAAAAACGTAGTGCATTCTCCTTATGCAGCTATCAATGATAAAGACTGATTGACTAAGTCTCGGTACTTGACCTTTCTTCGTTCAAGGGAGATTTTGACCGCCTAATCTAGTGATTCAATGATATCTGTTATCCCTGGTCTAGATTTTATGAAATTAGGATCACAGAGAACTACTTGGAATTGGTTAATTCGACAAGAAATATTGTTCAATTTATAAATTGAAAATTTATTTATTAATCATATAATTAACGTTCAGAAACATTCAATGAATTTTATTAATTTTATTAACTCTGAAAAGAGCCTTCGTCAATTTTTTTTTCAGACTATATGTAACGAATTCCTTAAATATATTCTTTGTGGTTCTGAAAAGAACCGTTTTCATCTATTATTAGCCCCTCAAAGTATTACTTAGAGCTGGTGTATTTTGTAACGGCTTTGGTGCCTTCGCTTACGGCGTGCTTAGCTAATTCGCCTGGCAAAAGAAGACGTACAGCAGTTTGAATCTCTCTGCTCGTTATCGTACTTCTCTTATTATAATGAGCCAGACGGGAAGCTTCAGCAGCAATACGTTCGAAAATATCATTCACAAAGCTATTCATGATACTCATAGCTTTGCTGGATATTCCAGTATCGGGATGAACTTGTTTCAATACTTTGTAGATGTAAATTGCGTAGCTCTCCTTCCTCCTCCTCTTTTTCTTCTTGTCAGACTTGGAAATATTTTTCTGGGCTTTACCAGCTTTCTTGGCGGCTTTACCGCTTGTCTTTGGTGGCATTTTCTTTCGTTTGAGCGACACGAACACACACACGAATAGAACACAAATGCTGCAAATTCTCAGAGTGTCTGATTATTTATAACGAATGAGGTTTAAGCATAGGCTCCACCCCCTTGATCATGACGCTCATTGGTCGTTAGCCTGCCATTTATATATAAGTTCTAGATGTTGAAATTTTATTCTGTTGCGAGCGTGCTACGTGACAACAACTAGTTGCAGCCACGTATAATTATAATATTTACTCAATATGTCTGGACGCGGAAAAGGAGGCAAAGTTAAGGGAAAGGCGAAGTCTAGATCAAGTCGCGCTGGGTTACAATTTCCCGTCGGGCGTATTCATCGTCTTTTGAGAAAAGGAAACTATGCTGAACGAGTAGGAGCCGGTGCACCAGTTTACCTTGCTGCAGTAATGGAATACTTAGCAGCTGAAGTTTTGGAATTAGCTGGTAATGCTGCGAGGGATAACAAGAAAACTCGTATCATTCCACGTCACTTGCAACTGGCTATCCGTAACGATGAAGAATTGAATAAACTTCTTTCTGGTGTAACTATCGCGCAAGGTGGTGTATTGCCCAACATTCAGGCTGTACTTTTGCCTAAGAAAACCGAGAAGAAGGCTTAGGTACCTTATCTCTCTTACATGTATGTCTAACGGCCCTTCTCAGGGCCACAGAATTCCTATATAAAGTTTTCGTTAAATGATTCACAACTAGGATTATATTCCACTTTCTAACAGTGGAAGTAGTTACTGATAAAAATTCAGACTGGTATGGGCTGATCAGATTTAAATCTCTTGAGAGGTTTTTAATTATATTGTTACTGATATCAACATATCACTTTGTTCTATCTATCAATGTAGCTTCTACAGCGAATCATTTTGAAAATATGCATCGAGCTATCAAAAAAAAAACATCCCCAGTATGCATTTGAAAATGATAACATGTCTTTGCTCAACACAGATAGAAACCTAAAAGTAATATTTCGATCAATATAAAAGCAATTACAAATGACATGTTAAGACCTGTTCTAATTTTCAAGGACCTACTGGGAATTACTTTTTTAAATCCTTTAACGCTTGTAAGACATTACGAACTCTCTATGAAAATGTGTTGGTGGCCCTGAAAAGGGCCATTTTCAAGCATAAGCTAATAAGTCGGAGATTTATTTTTTCTTCTTAGGGGACACTGGTGCTTTTCTTTTCGGTGAAGCTGATGCCTTAGCTGTTTTTGGCTTTGGAGCCTTGGGTTTTTTAGTTGGGCCAGCAGCTTTGTTAGATTTATTTGCCTTTGAAGGAGATCCAGCTTTTGGCTCCTTCTTCTCGATGGTTGTTTTCTTGACTTTCTTCTCAGCTGATGATGCAGCAGTTGGCTTCTTTGACTTTGGAGAACTGCTTGTAGAAGAAGTACTTTTTTTGATAGTTTTTTTTGTTACTTTTTCCCCAGCAGCCTTTTTAGGAGAAGGTTTCTTGGCAACAGGTTTCTTCTTTTTATCTCCTGTAGCTGGTTTGGATTAAGAACTTGCAGAAGCAGCAGCCATCTTGAACGAACCGGAAGCACCTTTTCCTTTGGTCTGTACAAGTAATCCAGATGCTACAGATGCTTTCAGATACTTCTTTATGAAGGGATAAATTTTCTCGGCATCTACCTTATAGTTAGCTGATATGTATTTTTTAATAGCTATAAGAGAAGAGCCTCCGCGTTCCTTCAGTCCTTTGATTGCGTTATTAACCATCTCATTAGTTGGAGGGTGTGATGGTTTGACTCTTGGATTTTTTGTTTTCTTCTCCTTTTTGGTTGGAGATTGCGTTGAGGGCGTTGAGGTCGCAGAATTTTGATTCTCAGTATCAGCCATTGTCGATGAGTAAGAGCGATGTAGCACTATACGAAGACAGTAGTATTAATGACAGTAAAATAAAGTTTTGTTGCGAGCCAAATATTCCGGTCGAACCGAGAGTTGAACGCTTTGCTTTCACCATAGCCGCACGGCTTCAATTCTTATATCGGCGTGTTCGTAGTATTTGCTTTCTTTGAATAGTAAAGCTTACTGACAATATTAAAAATATTTTTAACTGTACTAGATGGATTTACATACATTCATCACCATTCTAGCGTAAATCTGTAATTCAAGATTCTTTCAACAAGTATAGCATGTGGAATTAAACTGCATCGTAAGAGCATTTCTTCTAATAACTTCCAATTTATATTATCATTTTCAAGCGATTATATGTTAGAGCATTCGATTGTCTTTGAATATTATCAATATGATATGTCTACTTTACAACGCCACAATGTTCGAGGACTAACCAAAGTCATATTATAAACTATAATGAATTTTGTAAGGACATGTCTGCAATCTAAGCATGCTCTATTAATACGAATATATTTGCTATTGGCATCTTTTCAGCTTTTATAAGAATCTTGAAGGGAATTATTCAGTTTGTAGAGTTATGATTGAATCTAGCCCGATAAAGAATTCATTATATGTTGTAACAGGAACGTATTTGTTTTTCTATGTCTTGCAATACACACTTTTCCAACATAAAATTGATGGTAAGATAGTTTATATATGGTACCCACCAAGTCAAAGTTGACGCTAAGGATATTTGTTTCCAAGCTGATTATTGATTTCAAGTATATTCAATCACCGACATGAATGTTATAACGATAGATAGAATATGTTATTCATATATTCTACAAATTTGACCCCAATCGTAGCTTATAATTGTGAATTTTGAAAATAGACATCCTACTTAGTATTAATGATATATCAATATCTAGGTGTACGTCTTAATCATTGTGTAACACATAAAGATAGTTATTTAAAAATATAAAATATATAAATGTATAATAAAATATAACATTGATAAACTGACATTTCATATTAAATTGATGCCACAAGGTAGACATAACTTATTAGGTTTTAGCGACCGCGCCACACATGCCAGTAAGAAATATTCATCTTCAACAATACCTAATGTTGACTCAGACCGACTCGTGAAAACTGTCGATGTATAAAGTTCATCTTTGATTTTGATTCCCTCTAAAAATCCAAAAGAATATTTTATTTAGAAAAGTGAAAAATTAACGTAGAAGATCACTTCTAGCATCTATTGCTTAGAGCATTGAATATCTCTTCGTTCCAACCTAGGACCAATGATTGGGCCAACCTTGGACCAACGATTGGACCAACCTTGGACCAATGATTGGGCCAACCTTGGACCAATGAATGGCCAACATTGGTATAATCCTTTCTAGGTACCCGACTATTTTAATTTAGCAATACAATATATTGAAATCGTCTGCGCTTTTGGCACCGATGAATTATACTTGATAGCTTGTTTAAGCGTATACGGTTGATAAATGCTATAACTAGATAGTAACTGAATTACGCAGCACCTTTGACAGACAATCAAACATGTACTATAATATAATTCAATTCGAACACATTCTAGGGCCATATGTGTATTTGATGAGATCTAATGGAAACAAGATAGGTGGGCGATCATACATTTGACTTAACAGTGAAGTGTTCCGAATGAAATTAAAGCAAAAAGGAGTAAACATTTGCAATATAAGTATCGCCTGGAATTCAATTATATTGCACTTATCAACAATGATGTAATGCAATGCGGGATGGAGTATTAGCTAATTTAATGAAATAATTCAATTGGGCATGTTATACGAACTCTTCATTAGAATATTTTGTGGTTCTGAAAAGAACCGTTGTTTGTTGACGTCCAAGTGAAAAATTTAACCTCCAAAACCGTAAAGAGTACGACCTTGGCGTTTCAGAGCATAAACTACGTCCATTGCTGTAACTGTCTTCCTCTTGGCATGTTCAGTATATGTTACCGCGTCCCTGATAACATTCTCAAGGAATACTTTGAGAACACCTCTGGTTTCCTCATAGATCAGACCAGAGATTCTTTTCACGCCGCCACGACGAGCCAATCTTCTGATAGCGGGTTTAGTAATACCTTGGATATTATCACGCAAAACTTTGCGATGACGTTTAGCTCCACCTTTGCCCAATCCTTTGCCTCCTTTACCTCGACCAGTCATTTTGAATTTTCAATATCACTTCGCTGTGTTGAGAGCAACTGACACACGCTTCCCTGTTGGGTCATTTATATATTTTACGTAAGCCCCGCCCACAAAAAATTCTCCTTCCAATGAAATTCTACCATTGAGGGATGGCTCGTTACAACACATCTATATAAGCATGACGACAAACGTGGGGAATCCACTCTTCTCCCAACCTCGCATCAGCAACGTTGCGAACTAAGAGAAGTCCGCCGAGTTCGACCCACCTAGGGTCATCGAGAGCAATCGCGCTAATTGAAAACCTGCGTTCCAATTATATTGAGTACAGTGAATCAACAGTGCAAATAGAATAGTGAAGTGTCTAGAAAATCTGGCAGTATTCTGAATCCGCTGCAACCCCGGAGAGTTCCTCAGCAAAGCCCCGCCACTTCGTTGGGTCCCAGGAGGGGCCCGGTAATATACATTATTCATATACTAACCATTATATTTCTCATCTATTCCACAACTGCATACAACGGTATCAGTATAGCCCTGGTACCAAGATAGCCCCTCAGGAACCACACCGACAAAATTGCAATAAAGCCAATATCATACCACAAATCTCTTCTTGGATAAACATCATTAGCAATAATAGAATCATCAATCTAATCCCTTGAGAGCAAGGTTATTAAGAGTAATTACCTTCAGTAATTACCTTCAGTAATTACCTTCAGTAATTACCTTCAGTAATTACCAACATTAACGAATCAATATCAATTACCAGCAGATCATTAACTAGCCATTAAATAATACCCCAGGCCCGTTGTATGCTAAAAACTAACTAACTAACATATTACTATACTTTCAAATCAATTTCAACATTTTATCTACAATTATTCCCACCTACCATGTCCACCAAGTCCTCCGCGAGCTCAAGCGGTGTACAACCCGTGCGCCGCTCAGCACGAAACACATCAAACCCACCAAAATCCGACTCTGAATTGACTTACGATTCAGACTCAAATACTTCTCTCAACAAGACGGTTATCCAATCCCAAAATCTTCAACCCCAAAATCCATTAGCAACACCAAAAACCCAAAGATTCTTTACGACCTACATTAATAAGATCCCCAAGGGTTACACCAGCCAACGTCAATTCGCAAACCTTATTAGAACGTTTGAAATTAACTCCATAGTAAATCCTGCAAGCTTCCCTAAGAACATTTACACTATCATAGTTCGCCCCAATGAGTCCTGGGCTATCCTAAGAACTCACATACAAATAGATTTGAAAAAACTCCAAACCGTCCTCAGACACTCAACTGGTGTTACATCAATTGAGTGCTCGGAACCTAGGGTCAAAGCAATCCCAGCCAAACAGCCCCGTCCTCCATCTTACTGCTGCGTCATTCGCGGCGTCCAAATGGACATTGAAATGTCCGAAGTGAAGGCCGCACTTGTCGAAGGCCACTATAAATTTCATGATGTTTTCCGCATAATGTCCAGAACAGACAGCAAACTCACCACTCTTGTCAGGGTTGTCACTCCCTGTCAATCTTCCTATCTCCGCCTTATCCAAAGAGGTCTAGCAATAGACTTCAAACTCCATACAGTAGAACCATCCAAAAACTCTGCTGTACCAACCATAAAAAAGCACTGCAACAAGTGTCAACGTAATGGTCATTCCATTCAGGAATGCACCAGAAAAGATCCTCCGCAATGCCCAAACTGTGTCGAAAATCCGCACAAAATCTCCGACCCCTGTCCCAATGTCCAGGCTCCCACTTGCCTAAATTGCAATGGGGCCCACCCGGCATACTCTCCAAAATGCCCAAAAATGCAAGAGACTTCCTCTATTCCGGAAGAAATAGCTCCAATTGCCCCAGAACCAAATGACGAGACTGGTGTACCCTACGAGGAACTCACGAAATCCGAGAAAACCGTCATTGAATTCATATTAATTACACTCCTCAATTCTCTTCCCAACAATCGCAAGATTGTCATAGAATCTTTTACAACAGCCATGACAAAATTATTTGGCGTCAAACCCCACCTTCTCAGCGTGGGTAACAAAATCCAATTCAATACTTTAGACCTCTAATGGACTTTGTGGTAGGAACGGTGAACTGCCGAGGAGCGCGCAATAAAAAGCCGCTCCTTGAGAATCTCCTGAAATCGGCTAATGTCCAGATCCTCGGCTTACAAGAGACCCTTATCAAAACCCCACTTCTCATTTCAGGCTACAACACATTTCAAAATAACCAAGGCCGAGGGGTTGCCCTTCTTACACGCCATCACCTAGCTGTCACAGCCCACCCCCTTCCCCCATTTCTAAATAACATCCAATGCATTGCTATCGATATTCACTCCAACAACATCACCACCACTATTTTCTCATACTACTGCCCTCCAGGCATGCCCATCTCAAACGACCTGTTAGAATACGTTGCATCCCTCAACCGCGCCATGGTGCTTGGTGACTTCAACGCTCGCCACACCCAGTTCGGAGACCACGCAACCAACAACAATGGCTCCTTACTATCCAACGCCCTAATTGAACTACAACTTTTCCGTCCTGACTACACCTACCCCACATTTCTCTCTCAGCAAGGCTCCTCCATAATAGACCACATAATTTGCACCTCTAGGCTTATAAATACTGTAGAAATAGAATGCTATCCAGGGGATAGCATTACTTCAGATCACATCCCAGTTCTTCTCAATACATGTCTTCAACAACCCATCCGGCCTAGATCCCGTTTCAAAGATATACTTGACTACCGACAGACCGACTGGCAAGCGTTCAAAAATCACATCTCTCTAAATCTTCCTGACATCCCAATTAATTCCACTAATGATATCGACCACTCAATATCCATCATTGAGGAGGTTATTCAGAGAGCAGTCCGTGACTGCATACCCAAAATAACTATCGACACAGAATTCCGCCCCCTGCCCAGATCAGTTCTCACCCTGATCCATCAGAAACGTCGCGTTTTACGCGAGTACAAAAGGACCAGAGATCCGAATATCAAAAACTATTGGAACCGCCTCAATTCCATTGTCCGAACTCTCACATCCCGCCACAGAGAAAACCAATGGATCACCGCCACCTCAAATCTCGACTACAGAGACGGTTCCAAGTTCTGGAACAAATTCCGAAGCCTGACTGGCCAATTTCGTAGTAACCCATCTCACCTTAAACTCGAAGATGGCACGATCATATCCGACCCCGCCACAAAATCCGCCACTTTCAAAGCCCACCTCCAAGAAATTTACCAAGTCCCCACACACCCAAACTTCAATCAACAGTTCTTTGTAGACATTGAAAACCGATTCAGGAGATTCGCAAATAACCCAATCCCACCACTGCCCATCGACAACCCTCCCCCCATTCTCCAACCTATAACCACCGCAGAAATAACCAACATTCTTTTTCAGTCTCCGAATAATGCCCCAGGTCCCAACAGCATCAGTAGAAGAGTGCTGAAACAGTGCCCTGATGATTTCTTCACCACCATCACCACCATATTCAATGCATGTCTTCAACATGCATATTTCCCACTAGCCTGGAAATCCTCTCACACTATAATGATTCCGAAACCCAACAAACCCCGCACTAATCCAAACTCTTATAGGCCCATCGCATTACTGGACTGCATAGGAAAAATCCTGGACAAAATCCTGACCCACCGCCTCCGAGATATGGTGGAAGCTCTGGGTATCATCCCAACTTTTCAACACGGTTTCCGGCAGCACCACTCTACCTGTGATGCCCTTCTCTCCCTCCACACTCACGCCGCTAGGTCCATCAACAACAACCAGGCAACTCTCGCCATATTTCACGATGTTGAGCGAGCATTCGACAAGGTCTGGCATGCCGGCCTCATTGCAAAGCTCCTGAACATCCGCATCCCGCATCACTTCGTCCGTATCATATTATCTTTTCTTTCCGATAGATCAATTAGAGTTAAGCACTCTGGTGCTATCTCAGACCCTTTCACCCCCTTAGCTGGCGTACCACAGGGATCAGTCTTAGGCCCTCTTCTATACATAATCTTCACCCATGACTTCCCAAATAATAATAACACTCTTCTTTTCGCAGACGATGTGGCATTTTTCGTCAACTCCTCACACACCCGAAGACTTCAGCTCGGTGGACAAGGACTTCTGGACTCTTTCTCAAACTATTGTAAAAACTGGAGGATCAAACCCAACCCATCCAAAACCCAAACCATCTTCATCCGTCACCCAACACACTCCCGACGGAAAATCCTGGACCCCACAGAACTTCGACTTCAGCTTTGGGGAACTCGGCTTCCACTCGCAGACAGCGCCAGATACCTCGGCGTAACATTCAGCCGCACTCTTGGATGGCAACCAGACCTCCAAAACGCATTGGATGCAGCCAACCGCCGGGTCGCGCTACTATCAGCGTTGTGGGGTGCCTTTGGAGGATGCCATCCAAAAACACTACTCCACACTTATAAAACTTTCATTAGACCAATCCTAGAGTATAGATGCATCCCCTACTCCTGCCTACCCGACCACCTCATGACCCGACTTCAGTCCTTCGAGAGAAGAGTACTGAGGAAATGTCTGAGGCTGAACTTCCTTCACCCCTCCAATGACATATATAATCGTATTAACAACATTTCTCAAATTTCAGATCGACTCCAAGAACTGCAGAGGAGGTATTGCACGAGGACTTTGGTGGAGCCAGCCAGAACCCAACACAGGGAATTACTCAATACCCCCTGGGCCCCACGAGGAGCCCTTACTAGACATCCGCGCCAAAAGGTGCCACATCCACCAGCCCGCATCCTTTCCACCATGGAGAGGCTTCCACCAGACGAGGAATCTGCCCTCGACAACACCCCTCTGGCCCTCCGCTAGGGGCCCCGGGCAGTACAACCCCTGCAGCCATCTCCAGGACCAGGACCATAAGAAGAAGACGCCCAACTCACCCTCTCACTCTATCACTCACTCTCTCTCTACGCTTAGCAGTAGTACAATTGAACTCTATTTTCATGCACCTGCAAATCACTTAAACTACCTCTCACTGCTCATCACATCACTGCATCAATTCTTTCAATTCACCTACATTCACACATCTCAATCAACTCAACCAACATTGCACTTTATAGAATCGCTGTACTCATTTATATTTATATTTTTATTTTCCTTTTCTCCTTTCTTATCATCTCATATCATTATATAGAATCACATCTCAACCCAACAAACTTGCATTATATAGAATCACACACTCTCACTTATTATTATATAGAATCACTCCAATCAACCAAATCATCCAGCATTGTATAGAATCACATAATTAAAATTTGTATTATATAGAATCAAATTACCAACTCTCACCACATGCATCGGGGCGGGTTTTCTGCGGTTTTTTCTCGCCCCTACTGCCATGAAATGCACATCGCCTCAGGTAGATACCCGCAGCTCTATCTACCACCATTGTAATGTATAATCATTCCTGCCTGCAGAGGGGGCTATCCCCCTAAGCCAGGCCTCTTTTCTGTATATATATATATAAAAATTAGTATTGTACAAATAGGAAATAAACGATTTTTGAACTTGAACTTTGAACTTGTGGGGAATCCAGTTGACTCCAGACAGCGGCCAGCAACGGACGACGACCGAGCCAACCAAAGCGAATAGACGAGTTACGAGATTACGAGGGGATTAATAAAAGAATTCGTAAATAAGTAGATATACTAGGAGAGTTCTGGACCGGAAGTGACCTGTCAACCACAGAACACAAACTGAGAACAGCATATTGACAGTGACACGGAACACAGTGACAGATGTGACACGGAACACAGAGACAGTATTTTTCCAACGGGGTTTCAAATGTTAGATTCCTACATTTCATGAGCGTCATCTAGCGGAGAGGGGATAAGTTACTGCATTTAGATTCCTACAATTCATGAGCGCCATCTAGCGGAGAGGGGATAAGCTACTGCATTTAGATTCCTACTTTTCATGACCGCCATTAGGGATTATTTATTTTATTGTTGAGGAAAAAAAGTTCTCAATTGCGCGGGATCGAACCCACAACCACACACACCAACACGTTAACAGTCTAAGCGTTTTCCAAGCCTGCCATCTCGGTTACCCATGTGGATGTGAG
This sequence comes from Crioceris asparagi, assembly GCA_958507055.1. Lineage (NCBI taxonomy): Eukaryota > Metazoa > Arthropoda > Insecta > Coleoptera > Chrysomelidae > Crioceris > Crioceris asparagi. The sequence continues at coordinate 229,940 of CAUEHI010000681.1, forward strand.
AAAGCGATGTATATATTTTGCATTGTGGCGATAGGAGATAAGCCGCGAGCTCATAAATTGGAATGTCGATGTGTTAACACCGCTTCGACGTAAGCATGGGCGATAAGCCGTTTGGGTCTGCGCGCTCGGAAAACCCTTCTCGTTTCAAGCAAACGACTCCCAAAATCGTCTTCTGCCGAAAATTTGATGCCGATTCAGTTTTTGATTCGTTTAAATCGGCCAAGATTTGATTTTCGTATAGAATATACGAGTTAAATTGCAAATTATGCTTATTTGACACAACAGCATCATTAAAAGTGCTTAAGAAATTAGAAGTGAAAGAAAATGTGTTATGTTTAATATTGTATTTATAAAATTTGCTTTATACCTGTGTAAATGCGAGAAATCAAAGAATGTATGTTGGACGGCGGCGCGTGCGCACTTACATCAGATAAGCCGCAAGCTCATAAATTGGAATGTCGATGTGTTAACATCGCTTCGACGTGAGCAAGGGCGATAAGCCGTTTGGGTGTGTGCGCTCGGACAGCCCTCATCGTTTCAAGCAAACAACTCCCAAAATCGTCTTCTGCCGAAAATTTGATGGCGATTCAGTTTTTGATTCATTTAAATCGGGCAAGATTTGATTTTCGTATAGAATATACGAGTTAAATTGCAAATTATACTTTTTCGACACAACAGCATCATTAAAAGTGCTTAAGAAATTAGGAGTGAAAGAAAATGTATTATGTTTAATATTGTATTTATAAAATTTGCTTTATACCTGTGTAAATGTGAGAAATCAAAGAATGTATGTTGGATGACGGCGCGTGCGCACTTACATCAGATAAGCCGCAAGCTCATAAATTGAAATGTCGATGTGTTAACATCGCTTCGACGTGAGCAAGGGCGATAAGCCGTTTGGGTGTGTGCGCTCGGACAGCCCTCATCGTTTCAAGCAAACAACTCCCAAAATCGTCTTCTGCCGAAAATTTGATGACGATTCAGTTTTTGATTCGTTTAAATCGGCCAAGATTTGATTTTCGTATAGAATATACGAGTTAAATTGCAAATTATGCTTATTTGACACAACAGCATCATTAAAAGTGCTTAAGAAATTAGGAGTGAAAGAAAATGTGTTATGTTTAATATTGTATTTATAAAATTTGCTTTATACCTGTGTAAATGTGAGAAATCAAAGAATGTATGTTGGATGACGGCGCGTGCGCACTTACATCAGATAAGCCGCGAGCTCATAAATTGGAATGTCGATGTGTTAACACCGCTTCGTCGTGAGCATGGGCGATAAGCCGTTTGGGTCTGCGCGCTCGGAAAACCCTTCTCGTTTCAAGAAAACGACTCCCAAAATCGTCTTCTGCCGAAAATTTGATGGCGATTCAGTTTTTGATTCGTTTAAATCGGCCAAGATTTGATTTTCGTATAGAATATACGAGTTAAATTGCAAATTATGCTTATTCGACACAACAGCATCATTAAAAGTGTTTAAATAAGAAACCAGGAGTGAAAGAAAATGTGTTATTGTATCTATCAAAAATGATTTTCTGAATAAAACAACATTTTACTTAAAATTTGCTTTATTTAATAAATGATTTTATCAAACAAAATTTTTAGATAGAGTACGGAGTGATTCTTCTTGATGGCATCTCATTGCGTTGACGAAAACGTGTAGGATTTTTGAAGACCTTCTCATTCCAATCGTTTTCACTGAATTGGGTGGTAGGATTGATAGTCATATCATTGAACAATGTAAACACCTTTTGTTTTTCCTCAAAAAAGTTTAGAATATTTTTTAATTCCTCCAAACGTCGAATGTGTTGCTCCAACCTTTCTTTCATCATCGTAACTCTATGACTCTCATACTGAAACTGTTGTCAGACAAAAAAACTTGTTTCTTGTCTCCCTTCCTTCTCCCCCCCAAAAAAAAATCTCTCTATTGCTCATAAAGGTAAAGTATTACAAAACCATTTATACAATTCATCAACATTTCTAAGACTACAATAATAGAATTGACTGCTATATTTGTGGTGCATACATGATGTAAATTCGCTGTTGTTGAACGCTGGAACAGAATGAAGAGTATATCTGAAAAATTAGAACTTAGAAAAAAAACACACAACTGAATTCAAAACGTGAAAAGAAAATATTTTATTCAGTGGCCGAGCGTCGTAGACAGGGACAGAAGAAACGAGGAAAGTGAGAACGCACTACAAGCGGGGAGATCCGTTTGAAAGATAAGAGCGAGAATTAAACATGGCTGCAAATGCGTGATGAATGGAAGAGCAGGAAGTGTCTCAAAATATTTTCAATGATTCCCTCAGACTTTACATGAAAATTAAGGTGGAATTGCAGGTTTCTCAAGAAACAAAGTAGGTCACATTAAAAAAATGAGAGCTCGTAAAGAAGCACTTATATCAAAAATCCAAGTTACCATAATTACAAATGCGTTGGGAAGAAACAAATGAAAAGATATTGAAAAAAACGTTACACAAATCAAGGAAAACCGGTGAAAGAAGAGCGAAATACTTTCAAACTTCATAAAAAAATTTTTGCTATATAGACAAGACTGAACAATGAAATTTTATATTTCAAAAACAAATACATGTAGAATATAAAGTACATTACATATCAGTTGAAGTGCAAAATCTTTCAAACACAAGTCTGGGAGAGACATCCAATAGAATTTATTAAGAAGTAAGTCATTTAATGACAACATAGTATTAACAAAAAAGCAGTCTGGAAGTATGAAAATGAAAAGCAATATGAAAACATGTAAATTGTGTCGCTCATTATACACATTGTTTAACTTTCAACGTTTTTCATCTATGCGAGGACAATTGCTAATTTTGTTAGAACAAAGAAAAATTTATTAATAACCTTGTAAAATAATGCTGGCACATGCATCGTGGTTGTGATTTGTTCCTTCTTATCAACGTTTTTGATCCATCTGTTGAGTCGTATTTTTAATGTCTTTTTAAAATTCCAATTGCTTTTCTTAATATAAGATTGAATGTTATTTGTTGTTTCGAAAAATATTTCTGATGGATACTTCTTTGAATCCATACAAAAAAATAACTCGTGTTTCATTCAATTTTCTTTATTGTTTAAATCAAATAACATATTGTATAAAGCATTAGAATCAGTTTTAATCACCTCTTCACATCTCAAATAATTTGATATTTTTCAAACTTGGTGGTGAAATGATGCATCTCCTTTTCACACCAGAAATTCAACCAAATGGCATCGTTTTCACAAAAGTTGGTTAATTCAACACATACATACTTGTTTTGTTCAATGAAATTTTGAGTTTTGCATCAGAAATTCTTCAAATCCGTCTGGAGAAAAGATGATTTTCTTGTAAAACAACATCATAGACGTCAGAAGCATGCGCATTATTCACCTCAACTCAGCTGTTGTGTTTGCTATTCAATGTCAGTCGTTTGACATAAATTTTTCTTCTTGTTTCCTCAGTACTTTTTGAACCAGACAGATCTGATGTAATTTAGATACAATTCTTAGAAAGCTCTTCCAATTGATGAACCCAACATATATTGAGGAGACATACATGAAAATTCAATGAAAGTTTGTAAATAATTTTCTTCCAAAAGCTTTTGTTCAATCGTTGGAGAAAAAAACAAGACCATAATGATGGAATTATCTTATTGTTCAAAGGCGAACACAATGAAAAACCATTTGGGTCATCTCTCTGTATCACATATAAAATTACGTATAAGTATCGAAACAAATGAAGAAAATATAGTTCAAAATATAATTTCAGAGTCAATCCAATGCAAATTGTTATGGTAGCAGTTGCACAGAGAAAATGGTAAACTCAAGGAGTGGTAGATGAAATACCAACAAAAAAAAGAAGAAATTCCTCACAAGCCGAAAAATGTGACCGATATATTTGTTTGTTTTAACATAGACATAGACAAAAAATGAAACTTGTCGAGCAAATTAGACAAAATGGCACGAATAGCATACAGAAAACACAAGAGACCACATTAATATCAAATTTGAACATTGCTCACATGCCGAAAAATGTGGATGTTATAATTGTTTGCTTTAATACTGATTTAGATAGAAATGAAACTTGTCCAACAAAATAGACAAAATATCGTTTGTAGGGTGCAGAAAGCACGAGAGAATCACTTTAATATGAAATTTGTCTTAGATTCTATCATTATAAATAGATAAGCTGTTCTCCTCGACTGTTGTAATAACAGTATGTCAAGAAGCTCTTGCTTATTACATTTTATATAAATAAAATAAGATATTAGTAAAATAGTGTTTTATTTAATATATAGGAAAAAAAAAGATCATTCATAAAAAGAAGTTACTTTGGAAAGCAAAGTTTTCAATTCTTGCAAGAGCCCACTGCTTGGACATTGTACTCCAAACATATTCCAATTTAATTCTCCTACTTGCACAAGTTTTCGTTGAAATTCGTTGTATTTGAAGTAAGTATTCTTCTTGAAGAAATATATATGTCCATCAATATAACGAAACGCTGAAGTTAAATTGCTTGGAATATCTGGAAACTCGTATCTAGTATTACCCATAAATTTTCGAGCTCCATTTTCATTATATTCTCGATAGTCACCATTTGTCAATAAAATATAGATTTTTCCACTGTTTGTCTGAAACATAGCTTCTACTTTAACTCCTCTAGGTATATCATAAGCAATGGTTCTGATGCTACCAACGATGTTTAAATTTGGAAATTGACTAAAATAAACTTTCTTATTGCTTGCAACCATAAGATTACCATTCGAAATTTGAAAAGCGTGATTCACTTTGGTTATTCCAGTGTTAATTAAATAATCATGATATAGATTTTCAGATTGATGAATTTTATTGTCTTTTTTATTAGCATTTATGTCTATTTTCCACAAGCGATTTTCAGAAATTACGTATAATTTATGGTTGGGGAATCCTGGTGAATATGCCAAAAACATTACGTCAGGATATTTCACACCACACAAGTTAAATGTAGAGCTAATATCTTCTGGAGAAGATTGCTGCTGTGTTATTTTGGGTGTTGTAGTAGGCCTCGGTTTGCCATATAACCTTTGAATTGCTAATTTATCATCTTCGTGTAGACTGTTTGCTGCATCTTGATAAAACGGGTACATTATTGCATGAGTATTTAGGCTGTGACTTATTCCTAGAGAATGTCCAATCTCATGTACCAGTACCATTAACAGATTTATCCCTCCATCACCAATCATGTTTCCATCATCATCAATATATTGCCAATTTTCATCAGCTTCTATATGAACTTCAACACATGAAGCATAGGATGCAGGGGGAAACGCGTGTCCTAAGACTACTCCTGGACCATCTAATGAATATGGACAGATCTCTTTACCCATGCATATGGTGCGATATTCGTGTTCTCTTTTGACACATGCTACTAAAATATCTGGAGTGATGTTATTAACATGATCTCTCTTTATCATACTAGCAGTAGTAAGCATTTTAAATGTTAGTCCAGATGCATTTTGCCACATATTGAAAGCTTGTTGAACGACGTTTCGATATTTACCGACACCCTCGACCAAATACCAATGCAGAGTCGTTTTGTTCCATTTAGTTGAAACTACAAATTCATTATCGCTATAGTGACATCGTGGTTTTGATATTAACTCAATCGTTTCTGCATTAAGGCTGCCATCTATCGGTAAATTGTAATCTTCTTGAAACTTTGCTAGACTCTCCTCGAGAGATGTATTTGTATTATTTTGAATATAACCATACTTTTGCAAATATTTCTGTGCATCAGGTAGAGTTAGGTTCGATGACGCGATATGTACCAGCAATAGCAAGGAAACGATCACCTTCATTGTCAACTCGTTAATGATTGAATTATCAAGGTGATAATGAATATATTTTGGTGGAGATATGAAATAAAACAAAAAAAAGTTTATTTCACAGTATATTAGCAGTCTATGTTAGATGTAGATTCAAATTCATTATCTAAAAAATTCTGTATAATATCTGAACTATAATAAAAGAGATATTCCCTTAAGGTATTAGTATACATACAATCGATTGAGGATGCTTCACAAAATCCATAAAGAAGGTCTAAAACACTCAAATTTACATTACCTAACCAATTTCTTACAATATTAAATAAATTTCGATAAAATTCGTTGAAATTGAGGCATTCCAACATAGCAAGTCAATTTGAAATCACATGCATCTGTACATTTAAAATGGCTGCAATGTCTTCTTCATATAGATTCATGCCGACATTGAACTTGGAAATATATAAGAGGTTCGTATAGGTACCATACTGATATTGAGTCACTTTCACAAGGTCTCCACATTTTGTTTCTATAGGATCAGCAGCATAATCTTCGTTGTCTTCGACATTTTGTTGTATTTCTTATAGCAAGGTGATGATTGAATCCCACTCGTAGGTGGAGAATGAAATTTCCCAAGGTGTAGACCTTCGCTTCAGAATAACGCATGCACTAAAGTCTCTTGTAGGACTCAGACCACATCGCACCTCGTAGTTACATGTTTGAGGTAGAGGAAATGACATTAAAAATAATGGTTTTTCGGTTTGAGCTTTAGTTTCGAACATGATTAAAGCTTTGTCATCAGCCTCATCATCATAGAGTTTGAGGAGCCTTTTAGATCGAACAAAGTTACTCAGCTGATTCAACGTAAAGGCCATCTTTTATGATTGTAGATTGTTTATCACACATGTTATAATAATGAATTAATTTTATAATATCAGTATACAAGATGTGTCGGCATTGATTTAAATTAATATGTATATTTCTCATAACTGTGAAAAAGGTACAACTATCAAGAAAAATGAGGCAAGTAACTCAACAAATGACTGAAAATGACAAAAAAATGGTACAAATATCAAGAAAAATGAGACAAGTAACTACAAAATAGCTATGTGAAATCTGAAAAATTACAGAAAGAAATGCAAAATACATGAAATGAGAAAGAAAAATGGTACAAATATCAAGAAAAAATTATACAAGTAACTACAAAATAGCTATGTGAGATGTGAAAAATGACAGAAAAATGCAAAATACATGAAATGAGAGAGAAAAATGGTACAAATATCAAGCTGAGAAAAATACAAGACCTTGTATAATCAATGCTCTGAGGAAAGATGAAGCCATCAAGGTCAACGCAGTATTCGGAGGCGAGTTTGTAATCGTGAAAGGTGACCAAGTTCAAACGGAATATAAATATTTCACTACAGCCAATTCACCCATCTTCACCCACCTGGGGTGTAAATTTGTTAATGTTCACTCCTAAATTCATTTTCAAAGACTTAGAAGAATTTCAAGAGAGAGATAGTGGATGGGCACTGAAGCGAGTAATGAATTTAGGAGTGAACATTAACAAATTTACACTCCAGGTGGGTGAAGATGGGTGAATTGGCTGTAGTGAAATATTTATATTCCGTTTGAACTTGGTCACCTTTCACGATTACAAACTCGCCTCCGAATACTGCGTTGACCTTGATGGCTTCATCTTTCCTCAGAGCATTGATTATACAAGGTCTTGTATTTTTCTCAGCTTGATATTTGTACCATTTTTCTCTCTCATTTCATGTATTTTGCATTTTTCTGTCATTTTTCACATCTCACATAGCTATTTTGTAGTTACTTGTATAATTTTTTCTTGATATTTGTACCATTTTTCTTTCTCATTTCATGTATTTTGCATTTCTTTCTGTAATTTTTCAGATCTCACATAGCTATTTTGTAGTTACTTGTCTCATTTTTCTTGATATTTGTACCATTTTTTTGTCATTTTCAGTCATTTGTTGAGTTACTTGCCTCATTTTTCTTGATAGTTGTACCTTTTTCACAGTTATGAGAAATATACATATTAATTTAAATCAATGCCGACACATCTTGTATACTGATATTATAAAATTAATTCATTATTATAACATGTGTGATAAACAATCTACAATCATAAAAGATGGCCTTTACGTTGAATCAGCTGAGTAACTTTGTTCGATCTAAAAGGCTCCTCAAACTCTATGATGATGAGGCTGATGACAAAGCTTTAATCATGTTCGAAACTAAAGCTCAAACCGAAAAACCATTATTTTTAATGTCATTTCCTCTACCTCAAACATGTAACTACGAGGTGCGATGTGGTCTGAGTCCTACAAGAGACTTTAGTGCATGCGTTATTCTGAAGCGAAGGTCTACACCTTGGGAAATTTCATTCTCCACCTACGAGTGGGATTCAATCATCACCTTGCTATAAGAAATACAACAAAATGTCGAAGACAACGAAGATTATGCTGCTGATCCTATAGAAACAAAATGTGGAGACCTTGTGAAAGTGACTCAATATCAGTATGGTACCTATACGAACCTCTTATATATTTCCAAGTTCAATGTCGGCATGAATCTATATGAAGAAGACATTGCAGCCATTTTAAATGTACAGATGCATGTGATTTCAAATTGACTTGCTATGTTGGAATGCCTCAATTTCAACGAATTTTATCGAAATTTATTTAATATTGTAAGAAATTGGTTAGGTAATGTAAATTTGAGTGTTTTAGACCTTCTTTATGGATTTTGTGAAGCATCCTCAATCGATTGTATGTATACTAATACCTTAAGGGAATATCTCTTTTATTATAGTTCAGATATTATACAGAATTTTTTAGATAATGAATTTGAATCTACATCTAACATAGACTGCTAATATACTGTGAAATAAACTTTTTTTTGTTTTATTTCATATCTCCACCAAAATATATTCATTATCACCTTGATAATTCAATCATTAACGAGTTGACAATGAAGGTGATCGTTTCCTTGCTATTGCTGGTACATATCGCGTCATCGAACCTAACTCTACCTGATGCGGGTTTAGTAATACCTTGGATATTATCACGCAAAACTTTGCGATGACGTTTAGCTCCACCTTTGCCCAATCCTTTGCCTCCTTTACCTCGACCAGTCATTTTGAATTTTCAATATCACTTCGCTGTGTTGAGAGCAACTGACACACGCTTCCCTGTTGGGTCATTTATATATTTTACGTAAGCCCCGCCCACAAAAAATTCTCCTTCCAATGAAATTCTACCATTGAGGGATGGCTCGTTACAACACATCTATATAAGCATGACGACAAACGTGGGGAATCCACTCTTCTCCCAACCTCGCATCAGCAACGTTGCGAACTAAGAGAAGTCCGCCGAGTTCGACCCACCTAGGGTCATCGAGAGCAATCGCGCTAATTGAAAACCTGCGTTCCAATTATATTGAGTACAGTGAATCAACAGTGCAAATAGAATAGTGAAGTGTCTAGAAAATCTGGCAGTATTCTGAATCCGCTGCAACCCCGGAGAGTTCCTCAGCAAAGCCCCGCCACTTCGTTGGGTCCCAGGAGGGGCCCGGTAATATACATTATTCATATACTAACCATTATATTTCTCATCTATTCCACAACTGCATACAACGGTATCAGTATAGCCCTGGTACCAAGATAGCCCCTCAGGAACCACACCGACAAAATTGCAATAAAGCCAATATCATACCACAAATCTCTTCTTGGATAAACATCATTAGCAATAATAGAATCATCAATCTAATCCCTTGAGAGCAAGGTTATTAAGAGTAATTACCTTCAGTAATTACCTTCAGTAATTACCTTCAGTAATTACCAACATTAACGAATCAATATCAATTACCAGCAGATCATTAACTAGCCATTAAATAATACCCCAGGCCCGTTGTATGCTAAAAACTAACTAACTAACATATTACTATACTTTCAAATCAATTTCAACATTTTATCTACAATTATTCCCACCTACCATGTCCACCAAGTCCTCCGCGAGCTCAAGCGGTGTACAACCCGTGCGCCGCTCAGCACGAAACACATCAAACCCACCAAAATCCGACTCTGAATTGACTTACGATTCAGACTCAAATACTTCTCTCAACAAGACGGTTATCCAATCCCAAAATCTTCAACCCCAAAATCCATTAGCAACACCAAAAACCCAAAGATTCTTTACGACCTACATTAATAAGATCCCCAAGGGTTACACCAGCCAACGTCAATTCGCAAACCTTATTAGAACGTTTGAAATTAACTCCATAGTAAATCCTGCAAGCTTCCCTAAGAACATTTACACTATCATAGTTCGCCCCAATGAGTCCTGGGCTATCCTAAGAACTCACATACAAATAGATTTGAAAAAACTCCAAACCGTCCTCAGACACTCAACTGGTGTTACATCAATTGAGTGCTCGGAACCTAGGGTCAAAGCAATCCCAGCCAAACAGCCCCGTCCTCCATCTTACTGCTGCGTCATTCGCGGCGTCCAAATGGACATTGAAATGTCCGAAGTGAAGGCCGCACTTGTCGAAGGCCACTATAAATTTCATGATGTTTTCCGCATAATGTCCAGAACAGACAGCAAACTCACCACTCTTGTCAGGGTTGTCACTCCCTGTCAATCTTCCTATCTCCGCCTTATCCAAAGAGGTCTAGCAATAGACTTCAAACTCCATACAGTAGAACCATCCAAAAACTCTGCTGTACCAACCATAAAAAAGCACTGCAACAAGTGTCAACGTAATGGTCATTCCATTCAGGAATGCACCAGAAAAGATCCTCCGCAATGCCCAAACTGTGTCGAAAATCCGCACAAAATCTCCGACCCCTGTCCCAATGTCCAGGCTCCCACTTGCCTAAATTGCAATGGGGCCCACCCGGCATACTCTCCAAAATGCCCAAAAATGCAAGAGACTTCCTCTATTCCGGAAGAAATAGCTCCAATTGCCCCAGAACCAAATGACGAGACTGGTGTACCCTACGAGGAACTCACGAAATCCGAGAAAACCGTCATTGAATTCATATTAATTACACTCCTCAATTCTCTTCCCAACAATCGCAAGATTGTCATAGAATCTTTTACAACAGCCATGACAAAATTATTTGGCGTCAAACCCCACCTTCTCAGCGTGGGTAACAAAATCCAATTCAATACTTTAGACCTCTAATGGACTTTGTGGTAGGAACGGTGAACTGCCGAGGAGCGCGCAATAAAAAGCCGCTCCTTGAGAATCTCCTGAAATCGGCTAATGTCCAGATCCTCGGCTTACAAGAGACCCTTATCAAAACCCCACTTCTCATTTCAGGCTACAACACATTTCAAAATAACCAAGGCCGAAGGGTTGCCCTTCTTACACGCCATCACCTAGCTGTCACAGCCCACCCCCTTCCCCCATTTCTAAATAACATCCAATGCATTGCTATCGATATTCACTCCAACAACATCACCACCACTATTTTCTCATACTACTGCCCTCCAGGCATGCCCATCTCAAACGACCTGTTAGAATACGTTGCATCCCTCAACCGCGCCATGGTGCTTGGTGACTTCAACGCTCGCCACACCCAGTTCGGAGACCACGCAACCAACAACAATGGCTCCTTACTATCCAACGCCCTAATTGAACTACAACTTTTCCGTCCTGACTACACCTACCCCACATTTCTCTCTCAGCAAGGCTCCTCCATAATAGACCACATAATTTGCACCTCTAGGCTTATAAATACTGTAGAAATAGAATGCTATCCAGGGGATAGCATTACTTCAGATCACATCCCAGTTCTTCTCAATACATGTCTTCAACAACCCATCCGGCCTAGATCCCGTTTCAAAGATATACTTGACTACCGACAGACCGACTGGCAAGCGTTCAAAAATCACATCTCTCTAAATCTTCCTGACATCCCAATTAATTCCACTAATGATATCGACCACTCAATATCCATCATTGAGGAGGTTATTCAGAGAGCAGTCCGTGACTGCATACCCAAAATAACTATCGACACAGAATTCCGCCCCCTGCCCAGATCAGTTCTCACCCTGATCCATCAGAAACGTCGCGTTTTACGCGAGTACAAAAGGACCAGAGATCCGAATATCAAAAACTATTGGAACCGCCTCAATTCCATTGTCCGAACTCTCACATCCCGCCACAGAGAAAACCAATGGATCACCGCCACCTCAAATCTCGACTACAGAGACGGTTCCAAGTTCTGGAACAAATTCCGAAGCCTGACTGGCCAATTTCGTAGTAACCCATCTCACCTTAAACTCGAAGATGGCACGATCATATCCGACCCCGCCACAAAATCCGCCACTTTCAAAGCCCACCTCCAAGAAATTTACCAAGTCCCCACACACCCAAACTTCAATCAACAGTTCTTTGTAGACATTGAAAACCGATTCAGGAGATTCGCAAATAACCCAATCCCACCACTGCCCATCGACAACCCTCCCCCCATTCTCCAACCTATAACCACCGCAGAAATAACCAACATTCTTTTTCAGTCTCCGAATAATGTCCCAGGTCCCAACAGCATCAGTAGAAGAGTGCTGAAACAGTGCCCTGATGATTTCTTCACCACCATCACCACCATATTCAATGCATGTCTTCAACATGCATATTTCCCACTAGCCTGGAAATCCTCTCACACTATAATGATTCCGAAACCCAACAAACCCCGCACTAATCCAAACTCTTATAGGCCCATCGCATTACTGGACTGCATAGGAAAAATCCTGGACAAAATCCTGACCCACCGCCTCCGAGATATGGTGGAAGCTCTGGGTATCATCCCAACTTTTCAACACGGTTTCCGGCAGCACCACTCTACCTGTGATGCCCTTCTCTCCCTCCACACTCACGCCGCTAGGTCCATCAACAACAACCAGGCAACTCTCGCCATATTTCACGATGTTGAGCGAGCATTCGACAAGGTCTGGCATGCCGGCCTCATTGCAAAGCTCCTGAACATCCGCATCCCGCATCACTTCGTCCGTATCATATTATCTTTTCTTTCCGATAGATCAATTAGAGTTAAGCACTCTGGTGCTATCTCAGACCCTTTCACCCCCTTAGCTGGCGTACCACAGGGATCAGTCTTAGGCCCTCTTCTATACATAATCTTCACCCATGACTTCCCAAATAATAATAACACTCTTCTTTTCGCAGACGATGTGGCATTTTTCGTCAACTCCTCACACACCCGAAGACTTCAGCTCGGTGGACAAGGACTTCTGGACTCTTTCTCAAACTATTGTAAAAACTGGAGGATCAAACCCAACCCATCCAAAACCCAAACCATCTTCATCCGTCACCCAACACACTCCCGACGGAAAATCCTGGACCCCACAGAACTTCGACTTCAGCTTTGGGGAACTCGGCTTCCACTCGCAGACAGCGCCAGATACCTCGGCGTAACATTCAGCCGCACTCTTGGATGGCAACCAGACCTCCAAAACGCATTGGATGCAGCCAACCGCCGGGTCGCGCTACTATCAGCGTTGTGGGGTGCCTTTGGAGGATGCCATCCAAAAACACTACTCCACACTTATAAAACTTTCCTTAGACCAATCTTAGAGTATAGATGCATCCCCTACTCCTGCCTACCCGACCACCTCATGACCCGACTTCAGTCCTTCGAGAGAAGAGTACTGAGGAAATGTCTGAAGCTGAACTTCCTTCACCCCTCCAATGACATATATAATCGTATTAACAACATTTCTCAAATTTCAGATCGACTCCAAGAACTGCAGAGGAGGTATTGCACGAGTACTTTGGTGGAGCCAGCCAGAACCCAACACAGGGAATTACTCAATACCCCCTGGGCCCCACGAGGAGCCCTTACTAGACATCCGCGCCAAAAGGTGCCACATCCACCAGCCCGCATCCTTTCCACCATGGAGAGGCTTCCACCAGACGAGGAATCTGCCCTCGACAACACCCCTCTGGCCATCCGCTAGGGGCCCCGGGCAGTACAACCCCTGCAGCCATCCCCAGGACCAGGACCATAAGAAGAAGACGCCCAACTCACCCTCTCACTCTACCACTCACTCTCTCTCTACGCTTAGCAGTAGTACAATTGAACTCTATTTTCAACCACCTGCAAATCACTTAAACTACCTCTCACTGCTCATCACATCACTGCATCAATTCTATCAATTCACCTACATTCACACATCTCAATCAACTCAACCAACATTGCATTTTATAGAATCGCTGTACTCATTTATATTTATATTTATATTTTTATTTTCCTTTTCTCCTTTCTTATCATCTCATATCATTATATAGAATCACATCTCAACCCAACAAACTTGCATTATATAGAATCACACACTCTCACTTATTATTATATAGAATCACTCCAATCAACCAAATCATCCAGCATTGTATAGAATCACATAATTAAAATTTGTATTATATAGAATCAAATTACCAACTCTCACCACATGCATCGGGGCGGGTTTTCTGCGGTTTTTTCTCGCCCCTACTGCCATGAAATGCACATCGCCTCAGGTAGATACCCGCAGCTCTATCTACCACCATTGTAATGTATAATCATTCCTGCCTGCAGAGGGGGCTATCCCCCTAAGCCAGGCCTCTTTTCTGTATATATATATATATATAAAAATTAGTATTGTACAAATAGGAAATAAACGATTTTTGAACTTGAACTTTGAACTTGTGGGGAATCCAGTTGACTCCAGACAGCGGCCAGCAACGGACGACGACCGAGCCAACCAAAGCGAATAGACGAGTTACGAGATTACGAGGGGATTAATAAAAGAATTCGTATATAAGTAGATATACTAGGAGAGTTCTGGACCGGAAGTGACCTGTCAACCACAGAACACAAACTGAGAACAGCATATTGACAGTGACACGGAACACAGTGACAGATGTGACACGGAACACAGAGACAGTATTTTTCCAACGGGGTTTCAAATGTTAGATTCCTACATTTCATGAGCGTCATCTAGCGGAGAGGGGATAAGTTACTGCATTTAGATTCCTACAATTCATGAGCGCCATCTAGCGGAGAGGGGATAAGCTACTGCATTTAGATTCCTACTTTTCATGACCGCCATTAGGGATTATTTATTTTATTGTTGAGGAAAAAAAGTTCTCAATTGCGCGGGATCGAACCCACAACCACACACACCAACACGTTAACAGTCTAAGCGTTTTCCAAGCCTGCCATCTCGGTTACCCATGTGGATGTGAGAAAGCGATGTATATATTTTGCATTGTGGCGATAGGAGATAAGCCGCGAGCTCATAAATTGGAATGTCGATGTGTTAACACCGCTTCGACGTAAGCATGGGCGATAAGCCGTTTGGGTCTGCGCGCTCGGAAAACCCTTCTCGTTTCAAGCAAACGACTCCCAAAATCGTCTTCTGCCGAAAATTTGATGCCGATTCAGTTTTTGATTCGTTTAAATCGGCCAAGATTTGATTTTCGTATAGAATATACGAGTTAAATTGCAAATTATGCTTATTTGACACAACAGCATCATTAAAAGTGCTTAAGAAATTAGAAGTGAAAGAAAATGTGTTATGTTTAATATTGTATTTATAAAATTTGCTTTATACCTGTGTAAATGCGAGAAATCAAAGAATGTATGTTGGACGGCGGCGCGTGCGCACTTACATCAGATAAGCCGCAAGCTCATAAATTGGAATGTCGATGTGTTAACATCGCTTCGACGTGAGCAAGGGCGATAAGCCGTTTGGGTGTGTGCGCTCGGACAGCCCTCATCGTTTCAAGCAAACAACTCCCAAAATCGTCTTCTGCCGAAAATTTGATGGCGATTCAGTTTTTGATTCATTTAAATCGGGCAAGATTTGATTTTCGTATAGAATATACGAGTTAAATTGCAAATTATACTTTTTCGACACAACAGCATCATTAAAAGTGCTTAAGAAATTAGGAGTGAAAGAAAATGTATTATGTTTAATATTGTATTTATAAAATTTGCTTTATACCTGTGTAAATGTGAGAAATCAAAGAATGTATGTTGGATGACGGCGCGTGCGCACTTACATCAGATAAGCCGCAAGCTCATAAATTGAAATGTCGATGTGTTAACATCGCTTCGACGTGAGCAAGGGCGATAAGCCGTTTGGGTGTGTGCGCTCGGACAGCCCTCATCGTTTCAAGCAAACAACTCCCAAAATCGTCTTCTGCCGAAAATTTGATGACGATTCAGTTTTTGATTCGTTTAAATCGGCCAAGATTTGATTTTCGTATAGAATATACGAGTTAAATTGCAAATTATGCTTATTTGACACAACAGCATCATTAAAAGTGCTTAAGAAATTAGGAGTGAAAGAAAATGTGTTATGTTTAATATTGTATTTATAAAATTTGCTTTATACCTGTGTAAATGTGAGAAATCAAAGAATGTATGTTGGATGACGGCGCGTGCGCACTTACATCAGATAAGCCGCGAGCTCATAAATTGGAATGTCGATGTGTTAACACCGCTTCGACGTGAGCATGGGCGATAAGCCGTTTGGGTCTGCGCGCTCGGAAAACCCTTCTCGTTTCAAGAAAACGACTCCCAAAATCGTCTTCTGCCGAAAATTTGATGGCGATTCAGTTTTTGATTCGTTTAAATCGGCCAAGATTTGATTTTCGTATAGAATATACGAGTTAAATTGCAAATTATGCTTATTCGACACAACAGCATCATTAAAAGTGTTTAAATAAGAAACCAGGAGTGAAAGAAAATGTGTTATTGTATCTATCAAAAATGATTTTCTGAATAAAACAACATTTTACTTAAAATTTGCTTTATTTAATAAATGATTTTATCAAACAAAATTTTTAGATAGAGTACGGAGTGATTCTTCTTGATGGCATCTCATTGCGTTGACGAAAACGTGTAGGATTTTTGAAGACCTTCTCATTCCAATCGTTTTCACTGAATTGGGTGGTAGGATTGATAGTCATATCATTGAACAATGTAAACACCTTTTGTTTTTCCTCAAAAAAGTTTAGAATATTTTTTAATTCCTCCAAACGTCGAATGTGTTGCTCCAACCTTTCTTTCATCATCGTAACTCTATGACTCTCATACTGAAACTGTTGTCAGACAAAAAAACTTGTTTCTTGTCTCCCTTCCTTCTCCCCCCCAAAAAAAAATCTCTCTATTGCTCATAAAGGTAAAGTATTACAAAACCATTTATACAATTCATCAACATTTCTAAGACTACAATAATAGAATTGACTGCTATATTTGTGGTGCATACATGATGTAAATTCGCTGTTGTTGAACGCTGGAACAGAATGAAGAGTATATCTGAAAAATTAGAACTTAGAAAAAAAACACACAACTGAATTCAAAACGTGAAAAGAAAATATTTTATTCAGTGGCCGAGCGTCGTAGACAGGGACAGAAGAAACGAGGAAAGTGAGAACGCACTACAAGCGGGGAGATCCGTTTGAAAGATAAGAGCGAGAATTAAACATGGCTGCAAATGCGTGATGAATGGAAGAGCAGGAAGTGTCTCAAAATATTTTCAATGATTCCCTCAGACTTTACATGAAAATTAAGGTGGAATTGCAGGTTTCTCAAGAAACAAAGTAGGTCACATTAAAAAAATGAGAGCTCGTAAAGAAGCACTTATATCAAAAATCCAAGTTACCATAATTACAAATGCGTTGGGAAGAAACAAATGAAAAGATATTGAAAAAAACGTTACACAAATCAAGGAAAACCGGTGAAAGAAGAGCGAAATACTTTCAAACTTCATAAAAAAATTTTTGCTATATAGACAAGACTGAACAATGAAATTTTATATTTCAAAAACAAATACATGTAGAATATAAAGTACATTACATATCAGTTGAAGTGCAAAATCTTTCAAACACAAGTCTGGGAGAGACATCCAATAGAATTTATTAAGAAGTAAGTCATTTAATGACAACATAGTATTAACAAAAAAGCAGTCTGGAAGTATGAAAATGAAAAGCAATATGAAAACATGTAAATTGTGTCGCTCATTATACACATTGTTTAACTTTCAACGTTTTTCATCTATGCGAGGACAATTGCTAATTTTGTTAGAACAAAGAAAAATTTATTAATAACCTTGTAAAATAATGCTGGCACATGCATCGTGGTTGTGATTTGTTCCTTCTTATCAACGTTTTTGATCCATCTGTTGAGTCGTATTTTTAATGTCTTTTTAAAATTCCAATTGCTTTTCTTAATATAAGATTGAATGTTATTTGTTGTTTCGAAAAATATTTCTGATGGATACATCTTTGAATCCATACAAAAAAATAACTCGTGTTTCATTCAATTTTCTTTATTGTTTAAATCAAATAACATATTGTATAAAGCATTAGAATCAGTTTTAATCACCTCTTCACATCTCAAATAATTTGATATTTTTCAAACTTGGTGGTGAAATGATGCATCTCCTTTTCACACCAGAAATTCAACCAAATGGCATCGTTTTCACAAAAGTTGGTTAATTCAACACATACATACTTGTTTTGTTCAATGAAATTTTGAGTTTTGCATCAGAAATTCTTCAAATCCGTCTGGAGAAAAGATGATTTTCTTGTAAAACAACATCATAGACGTCAGAAGCATGCGCATTATTCACCTCAACTCAGCTGTTGTGTTTGCTATTCAATGTCAGTCGTTTGACATAAATTTTTCTTCTTGTTTCCTCAGTACTTTTTGAACCAGACAGATCTGATGTAATTTAGATACAATTCTTAGAAAGCTCTTCCAATTGATGAACCCAACATATATTGAGGAGACATACATGAAAATTCAATGAAAGTTTGTAAATAATTTTCTTCCAAAAGCTTTTGTTCAATCGTTGGAGAAAAAAACAAGACCATAATGATGGAATTATCTTATTGTTCAAAGGCGAACACAATGAAAAACCATTTGGGTCATCTCTCTGTATCACATATAAAATTACGTATAAGTATCGAAACAAATGAAGAAAATATAGTTCAAAATATAATTTCAGAGTCAATCCAATGCAAATTGTTATGGTAGCAGTTGCACAGAGAAAATGGTAAACTCAAGGAGTGGTAGATGAAATACCAACAAAAAAAAGAAGAAATTCCTCACAAGCCGAAAAATGTGACCGATATATTTGTTTGTTTTAACATAGACATAGACAAAAAATGAAACTTGTCGAGCAAATTAGACAAAATGGCACGAATAGCATACAGAAAACACAAGAGACCACATTAATATCAAATTTGAACATTGCTCACATGCCGAAAAATGTGGATGTTATAATTGTTTGCTTTAATACTGATTTAGATAGAAATGAAACTTGTCCAACAAAATAGACAAAATATCGTTTGTAGGGTGCAGAAAGCACGAGAGAATCACTTTAATATGAAATTTGTCTTAGATTCTATCATTATAAATAGATAAGCTGTTCTCCTCGACTGTTGTAATAACAGTATGTCAAGAAGCTCTTGCTTATTACATTTTATATAAATAAAATAAGATATTAGTAAAATAGTGTTTTATTTAATATATAGGAAAAAAAAAGATCATTCATAAAAAGAAGTTACTTTGGAAAGCAAAGTTTTCAATTCTTGCAAGAGCCCACTGCTTGGACATTGTACTCCAAACATATTCCAATTTAATTCTCCTACTTGCACAAGTTTTCGTTGAAATTCGTTGTATTTGAAGTAAGTATTCTTCTTGAAGAAATATATATGTCCATCAATATAACGAAACGCTGAAGTTAAATTGCTTGGAATATCTGGAAACTCGTATCTAGTATTACCCATAAATTTTCGAGCTCCATTTTCATTATATTCTCGATAGTCACCATTTGTCAATAAAATATAGATTTTTCCACTGTTTGTCTGAAACATAGCTTCTACTTTAACTCCTCTAGGTATATCATAAGCAATGGTTCTGATGCTACCAACGATGTTTAAATTTGGAAATTGACTAAAATAAACTTTCTTATTGCTTGCAACCATAAGATTACCATTCGAAATTTGAAAAGCGTGATTCACTTTGGTTATTCCAGTGTTAATTAAATAATCATGATATAGATTTTCAGATTGATGAATTTTATTGTCTTTTTTATTAGCATTTATGTCTATTTTCCACAAGCGATTTTCAGAAATTACGTATAATTTATGGTTGGGGAATCCTGGTGAATATGCCAAAAACATTACGTCAGGATATTTCACACCACACAAGTTAAATGTAGAGCTAATATCTTCTGGAGAAGATTGCTGCTGTGTTATTTTGGGTGTTGTAGTAGGCCTCGGTTTGCCATATAACCTTTGAATTGCTAATTTATCATCTTCGTGTAGACTGTTTGCTGCATCTTGATAAAACGGGTACATTATTGCATGAGTATTTAGGCTGTGACTTATTCCTAGAGAATGTCCAATCTCATGTACCAGTACCATTAACAGATTTATCCCTCCATCACCAATCATGTTTCCATCATCATCAATATATTGCCAATTTTCATCAGCTTCTATATGAACTTCAACACATGAAGCATAGGATGCAGGGGGAAACGCGTGTCCTAAGACTACTCCTGGACCATCTAATGAATATGGACAGATCTCTTTACCCATGCATATGGTGCGATATTCGTGTTCTCTTTTGACACATGCTACTAAAATATCTGGAGTGATGTTATTAACATGATCTCTCTTTATCATACTAGCAGTAGTAAGCATTTTAAATGTTAGTCCAGATGCATTTTGCCACATATTGAAAGCTTGTTGAACGACGTTTCGATATTTACCGACACCCTCGACCAAATACCAATGCAGAGTCGTTTTGTTCCATTTAGTTGAAACTACAAATTCATTATCGCTATAGTGACATCGTGGTTTTGATATTAACTCAATCGTTTCTGCATTAAGGCTGCCATCTATCGGTAAATTGTAATCTTCTTGAAACTTTGCTAGACTCTCCTCGAGAGATGTATTTGTATTATTTTGAATATAACCATACTTTTGCAAATATTTCTGTGCATCAGGTAGAGTTAGGTTCGATGACGCGATATGTACCAGCAATAGCAAGGAAACGATCACCTTCATTGTCAACTCGTTAATGATTGAATTATCAAGGTGATAATGAATATATTTTGGTGGAGATATGAAATAAAACAAAAAAAAGTTTATTTCACAGTATATTAGCAGTCTATGTTAGATGTAGATTCAAATTCATTATCTAAAAAATTCTGTATAATATCTGAACTATAATAAAAGAGATATTCCCTTAAGGTATTAGTATACATACAATCGATTGAGGATGCTTCACAAAATCCATAAAGAAGGTCTAAAACACTCAAATTTACATTACCTAACCAATTTCTTACAATATTAAATAAATTTCGATAAAATTCGTTGAAATTGAGGCATTCCAACATAGCAAGTCAATTTGAAATCACATGCATCTGTACATTTAAAATGGCTGCAATGTCTTCTTCATATAGATTCATGCCGACATTGAACTTGGAAATATATAAGAGGTTCGTATAGGTACCATACTGATATTGAGTCACTTTCACAAGGTCTCCACATTTTGTTTCTATAGGATCAGCAGCATAATCTTCGTTGTCTTCGACATTTTGTTGTATTTCTTATAGCAAGGTGATGATTGAATCCCACTCGTAGGTGGAGAATGAAATTTCCCAAGGTGTAGACCTTCGCTTCAGAATAACGCATGCACTAAAGTCTCTTGTAGGACTCAGACCACATCGCACCTCGTAGTTACATGTTTGAGGTAGAGGAAATGACATTAAAAATAATGGTTTTTCGGTTTGAGCTTTAGTTTCGAACATGATTAAAGCTTTGTCATCAGCCTCATCATCATAGAGTTTGAGGAGCCTTTTAGATCGAACAAAGTTACTCAGCTGATTCAACGTAAAGGCCATCTTTTATGATTGTAGATTGTTTATCACACATGTTATAATAATGAATTAATTTTATAATATCAGTATACAAGATGTGTCGGCATTGATTTAAATTAATATGTATATTTCTCATAACTGTGAAAAAGGTACAACTATCAAGAAAAATGAGGCAAGTAACTCAACAAATGACTGAAAATGACAAAAAAATGGTACAAATATCAAGAAAAATGAGACAAGTAACTACAAAATAGCTATGTGAAATCTGAAAAATTACAGAAAGAAATGCAAAATACATGAAATGAGAAAGAAAAATGGTACAAATATCAAGAAAAAATTATACAAGTAACTACAAAATAGCTATGTGAGATGTGAAAAATGACAGAAAAATGCAAAATACATGAAATGAGAGAGAAAAATGGTACAAATATCAAGCTGAGAAAAATACAAGACCTTGTATAATCAATGCTCTGAGGAAAGATGAAGCCATCAAGGTCAACGCAGTATTCGGAGGCGAGTTTGTAATCGTGAAAGGTGACCAAGTTCAAACGGAATATAAATATTTCACTACAGCCAATTCACCCATCTTCACCCACCTGGGGTGTAAATTTGTTAATGTTCACTCCTAAATTCATTTTCAAAGACTTAGAAGAATTTCAAGAGAGAGATAGTGGATGGGCACTGAAGCGAGTAATGAATTTAGGAGTGAACATTAACAAATTTACACTCCAGGTGGGTGAAGATGGGTGAATTGGCTGTAGTGAAATATTTATATTCCGTTTGAACTTGGTCACCTTTCACAATTACAAACTCGCCTCCGAATACTGCGTTGACCTTGATGGCTTCATCTTTCCTCAGAGCATTGATTATACAAGGTCTTGTATTTTTCTCAGCTTGATATTTGTACCATTTTTCTCTCTCATTTCATGTATTTTGCATTTTTCTGTCATTTTTCACATCTCACATAGCTATTTTGTAGTTACTTGTATAATTTTTTCTTGATATTTGTACCATTTTTCTTTCTCATTTCATGTATTTTGCATTTCTTTCTGTAATTTTTCAGATCTCACATAGCTATTTTGTAGTTACTTGTCTCATTTTTCTTGATATTTGTACCATTTTTTTGTCATTTTCAGTCATTTGTTGAGTTACTTGCCTCATTTTTCTTGATAGTTGTACCTTTTTCACAGTTATGAGAAATATACATATTAATTTAAATCAATGCCGACACATCTTGTATACTGATATTATAAAATTAATTCATTATTATAACATGTGTGATAAACAATCTACAATCATAAAAGATGGCCTTTACGTTGAATCAGCTGAGTAACTTTGTTCGATCTAAAAGGCTCCTCAAACTCTATGATGATGAGGCTGATGACAAAGCTTTAATCATGTTCGAAACTAAAGCTCAAACCGAAAAACCATTATTTTTAATGTCATTTCCTCTACCTCAAACATGTAACTACGAGGTGCGATGTGGTCTGAGTCCTACAAGAGACTTTAGTGCATGCGTTATTCTGAAGCGAAGGTCTACACCTTGGGAAATTTCATTCTCCACCTACGAGTGGGATTCAATCATCACCTTGCTATAAGAAATACAACAAAATGTCGAAGACAACGAAGATTATGCTGCTGATCCTATAGAAACAAAATGTGGAGACCTTGTGAAAGTGACTCAATATCAGTATGGTACCTATACGAACCTCTTATATATTTCCAAGTTCAATGTCGGCATGAATCTATATGAAGAAGACATTGCAGCCATTTTAAATGTACAGATGCATGTGATTTCAAATTGACTTGCTATGTTGGAATGCCTCAATTTCAACGAATTTTATCGAAATTTATTTAATATTGTAAGAAATTGGTTAGGTAATGTAAATTTGAGTGTTTTAGACCTTCTTTATGGATTTTGTGAAGCATCCTCAATCGATTGTATGTATACTAATACCTTAAGGGAATATCTCTTTTATTATAGTTCAGATATTATACAGAATTTTTTAGATAATGAATTTGAATCTACATCTAACATAGACTGCTAATATACTGTGAAATAAACTTTTTCATGTAAAGTCTGAGGGAATCATTGAAAATATTTTGAGACACTTCCTGCTCTTCCATTCATCACGCATTTGCAGCCATGTTTAATTCTCGCTCTTATCTTTCAAACGGATCTCCCCGCTTGTAGTGCGTTCTCACTTTCCTCGTTTCTTCTGTCCCTGTCTACGACGCTCGGCCACTGAATAAAATATTTTCTTTTCACGTTTTGAATTCAGTTGTGTGTTTTTTTTCTAAGTTCTAATTTTTCAGATATACTCTTCATTCTGTTCCAGCGTTCAACAACAGCGAATTTACATCATGTATGCACCACAAATATAGCAGTCAATTCTATTATTGTAGTCTTAGAAATGTTGATGAATTGTATAAATGGTTTTGTAATACTTTACCTTTATGAGCAATAGAGAGATTTTTTTTTTGGGGGGAGAAGGAAGGGAGACAAGAAACAAGTTTTTTTGTCTGACAACAGTTTCAGTATGAGAGTCATAGAGTTACGATGATGAAAGAAAGGTTGGAGCAACACATTCGACGTTTGGAGGAATTAAAAAATATTCTAAACTTTTTTGAGGAAAAACAAAAGGTGTTTACATTGTTCAATGATATGACTATCAATCCTACCACCCAATTCAGTGAAAACGATTGGAATGAGAAGGTCTTCAAAAATCCTACACGTTTTCGTCAACGCAATGAGATGCCATCAAGAAGAATCACTCCGTACTCTATCTAAAAATTTTGTTTGATAAAATCATTTATTAAATAAAGCTAATTTTAAGTAAAATGTTGTTTTATTCAGAAAATCATTTTTGATAGATACAATAACACATTTTCTTTCACTCCTGGTTTCTTATTTAAACACTTTTAATGATGCTGTTGTGTCGAATAAGCATAATTTGCAATTTAACTCGTATATTCTATACGAAAATCAAATCTTGGCCGATTTAAACGAATCAAAAACTGAATCGCCATCAAATTTTCGGCAGAAGACGATTTTGGGAGTCGTTTGCTTGAAACGAGAAGGGTTTTCCGAGCGCGCAGACCCAAACGGCTTATCGCCCATGCTCACGTCGAAGCGGTGTTAACACATCGACATTCCAATTTATGAGCTCGCGGCTTATCTGATGTAAGTGCGCACGCGCCGTCATCCAACATACATTCTTTGATTTCTCACATTTACACAGGTATAAAGCAAATTTTATAAATACAATATTAAACATAACACATTTTCTTTCACTCCTAATTTCTTAAGCACTTTTAATGATGCTGTTGTGTCAAATAAGCATAATTTGCAATTTAACTCGTATATTCTATACGAAAATCAAATCTTGGCCGATTTAAACGAATCAAAAACTGAATCGTCATCAAATTTTCGGCAGAAGACGATTTTGGGAGTTGTTTGCTTGAAACGATGAGGGCTGTCCGAGCGCACACACCCAAACGGCTTATCGCCCTTGCTCACGTCGAAGCGATGTTAACACATCGACATTTCAATTTATGAGCTTGCGGCTTATCTGATGTAAGTGCGCACGCGCCGTCATCCAACATACATTCTTTGATTTCTCACATTTACACAGGTATAAAGCAAATTTTATAAATACAATATTAAACATAATACATTTTCTTTCACTCCTAATTTCTTAAGCACTTTTAATGATGCTGTTGTGTCGAAAAAGTATAATTTGCAATTTAACTCGTATATTCTATACGAAAATCAAATCTTGCCCGATTTAAATGAATCAAAAACTGAATCGCCATCAAATTTTCGGCAGAAGACGATTTTGGGAGTTGTTTGCTTGAAACGATGAGGGCTGTCCGAGCGCACACACCCAAACGGCTTATCGCCCTTGCTCACGTCGAAGCGATGTTAACACATCGACATTCCAATTTATGAGCTTGCGGCTTATCTGATGTAAGTGCGCACGCGCCGTCATCCAACATACATTCTTTGATTTCTCACATTTAGGTATAAAGCAAATTTTATAAATACAATATTAAACATAATACATTTTCTTTCACTCCTAATTTCTTAAGCACTTTTAATGATGCTGTTGTGTCGAAAAAGTATAATTTGCAATTTAACTCGTATATTCTATACGAAAATCAAATCTTGACCGATTTAAATGAATCAAAAACTGAATCGCCATCAAATTTTCGGCAAAAGACGATTTTGGGAGTCGTTTGCTTGAAACGAGAAGGGTTTTCCGAGCGCGCAGACCCAAACGGCTTATCGCCCTTGCTCACGTCGAAGCGGTGTTAACACATCGACATTTCAATTTATGAGCTCGCGGCTTATCTGATGTAAGTGCGCACGCGCCGCCATCCAACATACATTCTTTGATTTCTCACATTTACACAGGTATAAAGCAAATTTTATAAATACAATATTAAACATAACACATTTTCTTTCACTCCTAATTTCTTAAGCACTTTTAATGATGCTGTTGTGTCAAATAAGCATAATTTGCAATTTAACTCGTATATTCTATACGAAAATCAAATCTTGGCCGATTTAAACGAATCAAAAACTGAATCGGCATCAAATTTTCGGCAGAAGACGATTTTGGGAGTCGTTTGCTTGAAACGAGAAGGGTTTTCCGAGCGCGCAGACCCAAACGGCTTATCGCCCATGCTTACGTCGAAGCGGTGTTAACACATCGACATTCCAATTTATGAGCTCGCGGCTTATCTCCTATCGCCACAATGCAAAATATATACATCGCTTTCTCACATCCACATGGGTAACCGAGATGGCAGGCTTGGAAAACGCTTAGACTGTTAACGTGTTGGTGTGTGTGGTTGTGGGTTCGATCCCGCGCTATTGAGAACTTTTTTTCCTCAACAATAAAATAAATAATCCCTAATGGCGGTCATGAAAAGTAGGAATCTAAATGCAGTAGCTTATCCCCTCTCCGCTAGATGGCGCTCATGAATTGTAGGAATCTAAATGCAGTAACTTATCCCCTCTCCGCTAGATGGCGCTCATGAAATGTAGGAATCTAACATTTGAAACCCCGTTGGAAAAATACTGTCTCTGTGTTCCGTGTCACATCTGTCACTGTGTTCCGTGTCACTGTCAATATGCTGTTCTCAGTTTGTGTTCTGTGGTTGACAGGTCACTTCCGGTCCAGAACTCTCCTAGTATATCTACTTAAATATTAAAACAAATTTGACCCTCTCGTAAGCCTTCCTGTACCCAGCAGCTCCAGCGGATATTTGGGTTCCACCCAAAGGGCCCAGGGCTCCAACAGAGCAGCGCAAGGACCACATAGGCGTACGAGACACACGTCAAGGGGGTTTTAATAAAGAATTCATAATTTATAAAGAGTTCGTATATTTATAAAGAAATTCGTACCCCCCCTTGACATCATCGCCAGTGCACTAGGACCAACAATCAAGGACAAGGGCAACCTGTTTACGGGGCCCTTGTGGTATCGTATCAAACTCCCTATCCACCCTCCTTCTGATCCCCCTAGATAAAGAATAAGACCTCTCCTACCCACACCCATGATAGGCAACTAACATGAGTAAGCGTCCACGACCTGGGTCGTCCAAGTTGACGTATTCAGTCAACACCAGGGCACGCAAGCAGCCAACAAAAAGGATGGACAACGCGGTCCAATCCTCCCAATCTAGCAATGAACTGGACTTCACAAATCTACAAACCAAACTCAACCAAGCCGCTTCTACTTCCTCTTCAGAAGCGCAACCAACAATGGGCACCCCAAGACCCGTGACTCCATCCTCGGATGTCACATACGCATCTACCAGTGGTTCAGCTTTAGTAGCTGAACCAAACACCAACCACACCTCCAACAACGCGACTAATTCCGACATTAGCCGTAGTCGCCAAAACTCTCAATCAGAGACAACGCAACACAAGCACCTGGTCTTCAATATCAGGGAGCTCCAATCACCCCACGACACCCACCGAGGGCTATACCAAGCCCTCGCACGACAGGAAGTCCTCGGCGGAATCAGTAACCTGATTTCGCTGAAAGTCAATGCTAACAAGACATCGCGTCTCGAAATGAAGGATGTTGGCATAACCGCAGACATCCTTCAAAACCGGCTTCGCCACACCCTGGGCTACCCCACTCTCACGGTCATACAGCTGGCCGGGAGAAGGCCCCAAGCCCCCCCCAAAAAGAAAGCCCCCCTTCATTCCTGTGTTCTCCGTGGTGTGCCATTGGATTTCTCAATGGAGGAGATCCAGGAGGCTCTAACAGACAACAACATCCCATTCGAAATGGTCAGGCGCATTCGCTCTGACCGTGGTCCGACCAAGCTCGTGCGAATTCTTATGAAGGAGTTCGAGGACTTGGAGTACCTCTTGAAGCACCATCTTCGAGTGATGGGGCTCGTCCTTAGGGCCGAACCTTCCATCCAGAAGATTCCCACGCTCAAGAAGTACTGCAAGCGCTGTGCGGAATCGGGTCACGAGATCCAGCAATGCACCCAAACCGAAATCACCTGCCCATACTGCCACACACAACACGGCAATCAACCCTGCAAAAAAGCAGACAGTGCCGTGTGTGATGTGTGCAATAAGAAACACCCAGCTTTCTCCCCTACATGCGCCAAGCGCCAACCGGACGCCCAAACAAAACCGGAGGAAATTATTCCAATTGCCCCCGCCCGCGACATGCAACAACCTTCCATTGCTGTCGAATCCCTGTTTTCTGCGGAGCTTATGCTCTTCACCATTCTGAATGCCTTCCCCGAAAGGAGGGAGACCATTCAGAAATTCTATGCAGAGGCAGTGGCTCGCCTCTGCAACCGCGCAGTTGTCATCTCATCATCAGGAAACCAAGTAACCATCCGTTATGCCTCTCAATGGGCCGCGACTTCATAATTGGCACGGCAAACTGTCAGGGGCTCTCGAATAAAAGAGAGCTCCTCAAGCACCTACTAATATCATCGAACATTCAAATTCTGGCCCTTCAAGAGACCCTCACAAAAGCCCCCATCAACATCTCGGGTTATTCTGCTTATCAGAATAACCGTGGAAGAGGGACCGCTCTCCTGGTCCGTTACCACTTAGCCACCTCTCCACACGAGCTTCCACCAGCTCTAATTGACCTACAATGCACCGCGTTAGATCTACATTCAGACAACCGTACCACCACCATCATTTCTTACTACTGCAGACCGAGTGAGGCAGTTTCGCGGAATCTCCTCGAATATACTGCCACTCTCAACCGAGCTGTGATACTTGGCGACTTCAACGCCAAGCACACAGAATTCGGGGATACCCAAGTCAATAAAAATGGACGTATCTTATCCACAGCCCTCTCAGAGCTCCAACTATTCAGACCAGACAACGACAACATTACACACGTGTCAAAAGGTATATCGATCATAGATCATATAATCTGCACTCCAAATCTGGTAGGAATATTGGACTGGGAATGCTTCTCCGGCGATTCCATCAGCTCGGACCACATACCCCTCTTAATTAACACCAATATACAAAAGCCAATTCAAAAACCGTCCAAATTTCGAACTGTGTATGACTACGAGGGCACCGATTGGGGTGCCTTCGAGGATCATATCAACACCAATATCACCAACCCATCTGTAAGTAATCCTAATGAAATTGATGTAGCAATCTCAGAACATGAGAACACCATACAAAATGCCATAACGCGGTGCATCAAAACCCGCAGAATTGACACCACCAAACGTCCTATCCCGCGATATATTCTAAATTTAATAAAGTCCAAGAGACAAATTCTTAAAGAGTTACGTAGGTACGCTGACCCTGCTCTCAAGAACCAATGGAACCGTCTAAACTCCAAAATCAAAACCCTTCTCACTAGATTCAGAGAGGATCAATGGCACAAAACAACTGCCAACCTCAATTTCTCTGACGGTTCCAAGTTCTGGAACAGCTTCAAAGTCATTTCTGGCCTTAAACGTAACGAACCATCACATCTTACAATCAACAACAGAATTATCGCCGACCCAAGAGAGAAGGCGAACGCCTTTAAAACTCATCTCGAAAATATCCTCCAAATCCCAACAGATCAAATGTTCGATGATAACCACTTCCGACGTACTCAACGTCGCGTCAACGAATTCCTTGAACGGGGCCCCGGACCTCTGCCGGTGCCAATTATACACCCTCTCACACAGCGCATCACCGCATACGAGGTCGATTCAATAATCAGATCCTCACCCAATAACGCCCCTGGCCCGAACGCCATCAATAGGAAAGTCCTAAAAAAACTCCCCTTTGTGATGGTTGTGCAGCTTACTCGCGTCTTCAACGCGTGCATCCAAACTGGTTATTTTCCACCAGCTAGGAAAACGGCCAACATAATAATGATTCCGAAGCCTAAAAAACCGCCTGATAATCCGAATTCATACAGACCCATATCACTACTGGATTGTATCGGAAAGATTTTCGATAGAATCCTTTCATCTCGCCTGAGACTGGAGCTAGAGGAGCGTGGAATTATTCCGCCTTTTCAGCACGGTTTTAGGCAGAAACACACTACACACGATGCAATTCTCGAATTCATCACACACACCACCAGGGCTCTGAATGACGGAAACGCGACCTTAGCTATTTTCCTTGACATCCAAAATGCTTTCGATAAAGTCTGGCACGCCGGACTGATATCGAAATTGCTCAGTCATAATATACCACACATCTTCGTAAAACTCATAGCATCCTATTTAAAGGATCGTAATAATCGTATTAAAATCGGTGATTACGTTTCGGAATCCTTCACACCATTAGCCGGCCTACCACAAGGCTCATCAATTGCACCCTTGCTGTACATCTATTACACAGCGGATTTCCCTCGACTCAGAAATGTCCTGCTTTATGCAGACGATACAGTCCTGTTCTCAGAAATGGCGAATCAAGCCTAATCCCAACAAAACCCAAACCATCCTTATAAAACACCACCGTCTCACATTGAACAAACATCAAGACCCACGCGAAATAAGGCTGACGCTGTGGGGAGAGAGGCTCCAGCTCCAGGACAGCGTGACATACCTGGGGGTGCGTATTACGCGCACACTCAGCTGGCACGAGGAAATCCAACTCACCCTTAACAGGGTGAGGCAAAGAGCATCTCTCATCACAGCACTTTGTGGCCGATTCGGCCGATGTAAACCAGAAACATTAATTAATACCTACAAAACCTTTGTGAGACCGGTGATTGATTATAAGATGATCCCATATTCCACACTAGCACCAAAAGAAAACAGACGACTGGTGCGGTTCGAGAGGAGGGTATTACGTAGGTGCCTTTATCTCGAATGGCGCTACCCGTCTGCCCAATTATACAACATATTAACTAATCACAACATTATCCCTATCAATTTCAGACTCCAAGAGCTTCAGGACAGCTACTGCAGCCGAGCCCTCGAGCAACCAGAGGGTCACCACATCAGGGACACCCTTCTATCCCACTGGTCCAGGCGGCCTATCTTCACCAGGAGGCCAGCCAACCGATACCCACATCCAACCATCTGCCTGCTCGAGGCCATGGAAGCACCGCCTCCTGAAGTGGACCACCACATCGACACGGCGCCGCTGTCCATCAGACGGCGAAACCACCAATAGGTTCCCAAATTGTAAATTTGTCAGGATGAGGTCTTCTGCAGTTTCCCTCATCCCCAGCTTCACTGGGTAGTATTACTGGCATCTTAATCCCTCGGCATTTGCTGCAGTAAATTGCCGCTTTAATATTGTTGCCCTAGGGCGTGCCTGACAAGGGAGACAGCTCCCTACCAGGCCTGAAGAAATAAAATATGAATCAAATAGTAAATTAGAATTGTACCAATAGATTTTTGCACAATAAATGTTTTGAATTGAATTGAATTGAATCGTGGGGAATCATTTTCCTCGTTATCGTCATAGCGTCAGTTAGGTAAAATGGCTCGTACGAAGCAAACCGCCCGAAAATCTACTGGAGGGAAGGCCCCTCGTAAGCAGTTGGCTACGAAAGCAGCTCGTAAGAGTGCCCCAGCCACGGGAGGAGTAAAGAAACCACATCGTTATCGCCCAGGAACTGTAGCTCTAAGAGAAATTCGCCGTTATCAAAAGAGTACAGAACTATTGATCAGGAAATTGCCATTCCAGCGTTTAGTTCGTGAAATCGCTCAAGATTTCAAAACTGATCTGAGATTCCAAAGTTCCGCAGTCATGGCTCTACAAGAAGCTAGTGAAGCTTATTTGGTTGGACTTTTTGAAGATACGAACTTGTGTGCTATCCACGCTAAGCGTGTCACCATCATGCCAAAAGATATCCAATTGGCAAAGAGGATTCGTGGAGAACGTGCCTAATTCCCAAATATATTGTCTATCCCTTGAATAAAACGGTTCTTTTCAG
This sequence comes from Crioceris asparagi, assembly GCA_958507055.1. Taxonomy (NCBI): domain Eukaryota; kingdom Metazoa; phylum Arthropoda; class Insecta; order Coleoptera; family Chrysomelidae; genus Crioceris; species Crioceris asparagi. The sequence goes on from CAUEHI010000681.1 coordinate 262,079, forward strand.
AACCACCAAGTTTTTTTATAGAGAATTCGTTGTTGTAACTAGTAAATGATTCATGACAAATCACAAACTCATTCAATCTAAATTAACGTAATTGTTTATCGCATTTCATAAGACATAAAGAATTGGTTGAACTATGATGTATCCTATTAAGTTTTCTCTAAGAACAGCTAAAATGTGGTACATACCGCGAGAAAAATCAACCAGTTTCATATTTGTTACAATGGTATATACGCAACGACTTCTGCTAATGTATGTGGTTCTGAGAAGAATCGTTTTTATTATATTGATAACTGAAAGTTCTGGGATGTTTTTACAGTTCTAGTGGCTCTGAAAAGAGCCGATGACATGATTTTTGTTGAGTCTACATGTAACGAACTCTTCAAACATAGTCATTGTGGTTCTGAGAAGAACCGTTTTTACTTTATTCATAACTGAAAGTTCTGGGACGTTTTAATAATTCTAGTGGCTCTAAAAAGAACCGATGACAAGATTTTTGCTGAGGCTATATGCAACGAAATCTTGAAATATACCTTGTCATGGTGGTTCTGAAAAGAACCGTTTATATCAATATGTAGCATCCTTGAAGTATTATTTAGATCTGGTATATTTTAAATTCATCTATTACAAACTAAACGTTCAGAAACATTCGATGAATTTTATATTTTTTTGGTTCTGAAAAGAGCCGTTGTCAACATTTTCTCCGAGACTACATGTCACGAATTCCTTAAATATATTCTTTGTGGTTCTGAAAAGAACCGTTTTCATTTAATTTTAGCAAGTATTACTTAGAGCTGGTGTATTTTGTAACGGCTTTGGTGCCTTCGCTTACAGCGTGCTTAGCTAATTCGCCTGGCAAAAGAAGACGTACAGCAGTTTGAATCTCTCTGCTTGTGATCGTGCTTCTCTTATTGTAATGAGCCAGACGAGAAGCTTCGGCAGCAATGCGTTCGAAAATATCATTCACAAAGCTGTTCATGATACTCATAGCTTTGCTGGAAATTCCAGTATCAGGATGAACTTGTTTCAATACTTTGTAGATGTAAATTGCGTAGCTCTCCTTCCTCCTCCTCTTTTTTTTTCTTGTCAGACTTGGAAATATATTTCTGGGCTTTACCAGCTTTCTTAGCGGCTTTACCGCTTGTCTTTGGTGGCATTTTCTTTCGATTGAGCGATACGAAGGCGAAAACGAATATGACACAACTGCTGTTACACAACAGAAGGAGCCTGTTTTAAAACGAACGAGGTGTTGGCATAGGCCCCGCCCCCTTCGATAATGCTACTGATTGGTCGTTAGGCCACCTATATTAGGAGAGCACAGTATAATAATTGTATTCTGCTGCGAGCGCGCTACGTGACATCAAGTAGAGACATCAAGGTATAATAATAATAATTTGTTAAAATGTCTGGACGCGGAAAAGGAGGCAAAGTTAAGGGAAAGGCGAAGTCTAGATCAAGTCGCGCTGGGTTACAATTTCCCGTCGGGCGTATTCATCGTCTTTTGAGAAAAGGAAACTATGCTGAACGAGTAGGAGCCGGTGCACCAGTTTACCTTGCTGCAGTAATGGAATACTTAGCAGCTGAAGTTTTGGAATTAGCTGGTAATGCTGCGAGGGATAACAAGAAAACTCGTATCATTCCACGTCACTTGCAACTGGCTATCCGTAACGATGAAGAATTGAATAAACTTCTTTCTGGTGTAACTATCGCGCAAGGTGGTGTATTGCCCAACATTCAGGCTGTACTTTTGCCTAAGAAAACCGAGAAGAAGGCTTAGGTACCTTATCTCTCTTACATGTATGTCTAACGGCCCTTCTCAGGGCCACAGAATTCCTATATAAAGTTTTCGTTAAATGATTCACAACTAGGATTATATTCCACTTTCTAACAGTGGAAGTAGTTACTGATAAAAATTCAGACTGGTATGGGCTGATCAGATTTAAATCTCTTGAGAGGTTTTTAATTATATTGTTACTGATATCAACATATCACTTTGTTCTATCTATCAATGTAGCTTCTACAGCGAATCATTTTGAAAATATGCATCGAGCTATCAAAAAAAAACCATCCCCAGTATGCATTTGAAAATGATAACATGTCTTTGCTCAACACAGATAGAAACCTAAAAGTAATATTTCGATCAATATAAAAGCAATTACAAATGACATGTTAAGACCTGTTCTAATTTTCAAGGACCTACTGGGAATTACTTTTTTAAATCCTTTAACGCTTGTAAGACATTCCGAACTCTCTATGAAAATGTGTTGGTGGCCCTGAAAAGGGCCATTTTCAAGCATAAGCTAATAAGTCGGAGATTTATTTTTTCTTCTTAGGGGACACTGGTGCTTTTCTTTTCGGTGAAGCTGAGGCCTTAGCTGTTTTTGGCTTTGGAGCCTTGGGTTTTTTAGTTGGGCCAGCAGCTTTGTTAGATTTCTTTGCCTTTGAAGGAGATCCAGCTTTTGGCTCCTTCTTCTCGATGGTTGTTTTCTTGACATTCTTCTCAGCTGATGATGCAGCAGTTGGCTTCTTTGACTTTGGAGAACTGCTTGTAGAAGAAGTACTTTTTTTGATAGTTTTTTTTGTTACTTTTTCCCCAGCAGCCTTTTTAGGAGAAGGTTTCTTGGCAACAGGTTTCTTCTTTTTATCTCCTGTAGCTGGTTTGGATGAAGAACTTGCAGAAGCAGCAGCCATCTTGAACGAACCGGAAGCACCTTTTCCTTTGGTCTGTACAAGTAATCCAGATGCTACAGATGCTTTCAGATACTTCTTTATGAAGGGATAAATTTTCTCGGCATCTACCTTATAGTTAGCTGATATGTATTTTTTAATAGCTATAAGAGAAGAGCCTCCGCGTTCCTTCAGTCCTTTGATTGCGTTATTAACCATCTCATTAGTTGGAGGGTGTGATGGTTTGACTCTTGGATTTTTTGTTTTCTTCTCCTTTTTGGTTGGAGATTGCGTTGAGGGCATTGAGGTCGCAGAATTTTGATTCTCAGTATCAGCCATTGTCGATGAGTAAGAGCGATGTAGCACTATACGAAGACAGTAGTATTAATGACAGTAAAATAAAGTTTTGTTGCGAGCCAAATATTCCGGTCGAACCGAGAGTTGAACGCTTTGCTTTCACCATAGCCGCACGGCTTCAATTCTTATATCGGCGTGTTCGTAGTATTTGCTTTCTTTGAATAGTAAAGCTTACTGACAATATTAAAAATATTTTTAACTGTACTAGATGGATTTACATACATTCATCACCATTCTAGCGTAAATCTGTAATTCAAGATTCTTTCAACAAGTATAGCATGTGGAATTAAACTGCATCGTAAAAGCATTTCTTCTAATAACTTCCAATTTATATTATCATTTTCAAGCGATTATATGTTAGAGCATTCGATTGTCTTTGAATATTATCAATATGATATGTCTACTTTACAACGCCACAATGTTCGAGGACTAACCAAAGTCATATTATAAACTATAATGAATTTTGTAAGGACATGTCTGCAATCTAAGCATGCTCTATTAATACGAATATATTTGCTATTGGCATCTTTTCAGCTTTTATAAGAATCTTGAAGGGAATTATTCAGTTTGTAGAGTTATGATTGAATCTAGCCCGATAAAGAATTCATTATATGTTGTAACAGGAACGTATTTGTTTTTCTATGTCTTGCAATACACACTTTTCCAACATAAAATTGATGGTAAGATAGTTTATATATGGTACCCACCAAGTCAAAGTTGACGCTAAGGATATTTGTTTCCAAGCTGATTATTGATTTCAAGTATATTCAATCACCGACATGAATGTTATAACGATAGATAGAATATGTTATTCATATATTCTACAAATTTGACCCCAATCGTAGCTTATAATTGTGAATTTTGAAAATAGACATCCTACTTAGTATTAATGATATATCAATATCTAGGTGTACGTCTTAATCATTGTGTAACACATAAAGATAGTTATTTAAAAATATAAAAAATATAAATGTATAATAAAATATAACATTGATAAACTGACATTTCATATTAAATTGATGCCACAAGGTAGACATAACTTATTAGGTTTTAGCGACCGCGCCACACATGCCAGTAAGAAATATTCATTTTCAACAATACCTAATGTTGACTCAGACCGACTCGTGAAAACTGTCGATGTATAAAGTTCATCTTTGATTTTGATTCCCTCTAAAAATCCAAAAGAATATTTTATTTAGAAAAGTGAAAAATTAACGTAGAAGATCACTTCTAGCATCTATTGCTTAGAGCATTGAATATCTCTTCGTTCCAACCTAGGACCAACGATTGGGCCAACCTTGGACCAACGATTGGGCCAACCTTGGACCAATGATTGGGCCAACCTTGGACCAATGATTGGGCCAAACTTTTGGGCCAACCTTGGACCAATGATTGGGCCAACCTTGGGCCAATGATTGGGCCAACCTTGGACCAATGATTGGGCCAACCGTAGACCAATGAATGGGCCAACATTGGTCCCCGAACGGAGGAGGTATACAATTCGACTGTCTGCTTTTTTTTTTTTTTTTTTTTTTTTTTTTTTTTTTTTTTTTTTTTTTTTTTTTTGGTTCGTGCGCGCCTTTTATATAGTAGACGATCTCCGATTTTGATGATTTTGGATTCATTTGAAAGAAGGGGATTGAGAAATGGTCCCATATTCATAAAAACGCAAATCCGAAATCTCCTTCCCTCCGAAAACCGCCCCCGAAGGGGTGGTGGGGGCGAATTTTCTCGAAAATCGAAAATCTGAGTTGGTATAATTAAAGATAGGACAATATCCGGAAACGTTTAAATTGAACATTTTTTCAAAAGTGTTACGGTTTTCGAGATAGACGCATGTTAAATATGTATTATTGCTATGTGGAGAGGACAATTTCTTTCGAAAATTGAAAATTTTTCGATACTACATGAAAGATATAATTATTTGTAGCAACATTTATAATGAACATTTTTTCCTTAGAATTACGGTTTTCGAGTTAAATCGGTGTTAAATGGTAACAACTAAAATATTCAAGCGTATTTCCGCCGCGATGTTCTGAGATCTCAATAATAACCACTACATGCAAGGAATATACGTGGGTAATAGGATAAGTATTATCTTCATTGATATGGTATAGTGAACGTTCAACGATTTTCGGGACTAATGTTACACTCAAAAGTGTGAAATAAATATTTTTTACAAAAAATTGGACCGACGTTATAGTTGATGCACTGAAAAGTATAAAATAATATTACTTCTATTGGTGATGGTACTTGTGAAGTTGGTGCCAAAAGCTATCAATCTAACTGCAACTGCACAACTTCAAAAGTACTATCACCAATAGAAGTAATATTATTTACCCTACCATGTCCACCAAGTCCTCCGCGAGCTCAAGCGGTGTACAATCCGTGCGCCGCTCAGCACGAAACACATCAAATCCACCAAAATCCGACTCTGAATCGACTTACGATTCAGACTCAAATACTTCTCTCAACAAGACGGTTATCCAATCCCAAAATCTTCAACCCCAAAATCCATTAGCAACACCAAAAACCCAAAGATTCTTTACGACCTACATTAATAAGATCCCCAAGGGTTACACCAGCCAACGTCAATTCGCAAACCTTATTAGAACGTTTGAAATTAACTCCATAGTAAATCCTGCAAGCTTCCCTAAGAACATTTACACTATCATAGTTCGTCCCAATGAGTCCAGGGCTATCCTAAGAACTCACATACAAATAGATTTGAAAAAACTCCAAACCGTCCTCAGACACTCAACTGGTGTTACATCAATTGAGTGCTCGGAACCTAGGGTCAAAGCAATCCCAGCCAAACAGCCCCGTCCTCCATCTTACTGCTGCGTCATTCGCGGCGTCCAAATGGACATTGAAATGTCCGAAGTGAAGGCCGCACTTGTCGAAGGCCACTATAAATTTCATGATGTTTTCCGCATAATGTCCAGAACAGACAGCAAACTCACCACTCTTGTCAGGGTTGTCACTACCTGTCAATCTTCCTATCTCCGCCTTATCCAAAGAGGTCTAGCAATAGACTTCAAACTCCATACAGTAGAACCATCCAAAAACTCTGCTGTACCAACCATAAAAAAGCACTGCAACAAGTGTCAACGTAATGGTCATTCCATTCAGGAATGCACCAGAAAATATCCTCCGCAATGCCCAAACTGTGTCGAAAATCCGCACAAAATCTCCGACCCCTGTCCCAATGTCCAGGCTCCCACTTGCCTAAATTGCAATGGGGCCCACCCGGCATACTCTCCGAAATGCCCAAAAATGCAAGAGACTTCCTCTATTCCGGAAGAAATAGCTCCAATTGCCCCAGAACCAAATGACGAGACTGGTGTACCCTACGAGGAACTCACGAAATCCGAGAAAACCGTCATTGAATTCATATTAATTACACTCCTCAATTCTCTTCCCAACAATCGCAAGATTGTCATAGAATCTTTTACAACAGCCATGACAAAATTATTTGGCGTCAAACCCCACCTTCTCAGCGTGGGTAACAAAATCCAATTCAATACTTTAGACCTCTAATGGACTTTGTGGTAGGAACGGTGAACTGCCGAGGAGCGCGCAATAAAAAGCCGCTCCTTGAGAATCTCCTGAAATCGGCTAATGTCCAGATCCTCGGCTTACAAGAGACCCTTATCAAAACCCCACTTCTCATTTCAGGCTACAACACATTTCAAAATAACCAAGGCCGAGGGGTTGCCCTTCTTACACGCCATCACCTTGCTGTCACAGCCCACCCCCTTCCCCCATTTCTAAATAACATCCAATGCATTGCTATCGATATTCACTCCAACAACATCACCACCACTATTTTCTCATACTACTGCCCTCCAGGCATGCCCATCTCAAACGACCTGTTAGAATACGTTGCATCCCTCAACCGCGCCATGGTGCTTGGTGACTTCAACGCTCGCCACACCCAGTTCGGAGACCACGCAACCAACAACAATGGCTCCTTACTATCCAACGCCCTAATTGAACTACAACTTTTCCGTCCTGACTACACCTACCCCACATTTCTCTCTCAGCAAGGCTCCTCCATAATAGACCACATAATTTGCACCTCTAGGCTTATAAATACTGTAGAAATAGAATGCTATCCAGGGGACAGCATTACTTCAGATCACATCCCAGTTCTTCTCAATACATGTCTTCAACAACCCATCTGGCCTAGATCCCGTTTCAAAGATATACTTGACTACCGACAGACCGACTGGCAAGCGTTCAAAAATCACATCTCTCTAAATCTTCCTGACATCCCAATTAATTCCACTAATGATATCGACCACTCAATATCCATCATTGAGGAGGTTATTCAGAGAGCAGTCCGTGACTGCATACCCAAAATAACTATCGACACAGAATTCCGCCCCCTGTCCAGATCAGTTCTCACCATGATCCATCAGAAACGTCGCGTTTTACGCGAGTACAAAAGGACCAGAGATCCGAATATCAAAAACTATTGGAACCGCCTCAATTCCACTGTCCGAACTCTCACATCCCGCCACAGAGAAAACCAATGGATCACCGCCACCTCAAATCTCGACTACAGAGACGGTTCCAAGTTCTGGAACAAATTCCGAAGCCTGACTGGCCAATTTGGTAGTAACCCATCTCACCTTAAACTCGAAGATGGCACGATCATATCAGACCCCGCCACAAAATCCGCCACTTTCAAAGCCCACCTCCAAGAAATTTACCAAGTCCCCACACACCCAAACTTCAATCAACAGTTCTTTGTAGACATTGAAAACCGATTCAGGAGATTCGCAAATAACCCAATCCCACCACTGCCCATCGACAACCCTCCCCCCATTCTCCAACCTATAACCACCGCAGAAATAACCAACATTCTTTTTCAGTCTCCGAATAATGCCCCAGGTCCCAACAGCATCAGTAGAAGAGTGCTGAAACAGTGCCCTGATGATTTCTTCACCACCATCACCACCATATTCAATGCATGTCTTCAACATGCATATTTCCCACTAGCCTGGAAATCCTCTCACACTATAATGATTCCGAAACCCAACAAACCCCGCACTAATCCAAACTCTTATAGGCCCATCGCATTACTGGACTGCATAGGAAAAATCCTGGACAAAATCCTCACCCACCGCCTCCGAGATATGGTGGAAGCTCTGGGTATCATCCCAACTTTTCAACACGGTTTCCGGCAGCACCACTCTACCTGTGATGCCCTTCTCTCCCTCCACACTCACGCCGCTAGGTCCATCAACAACAACCAGGCAACTCTCGCCATATTTCTCGATGTTGAGCGAGCATTCGACAAGGTCTGGCATGCCGGCCTCATTGCAAAGCTCCTGAACATCCGCATCCCGCATCACTTCGTCCGTATCATATTATCTTTTCTTTCCGATAGATCAATTAGAGTTAAGCACTCTGGTGCTATCTCAGACCCTTTCACCCCCTTAGCTGGCGTACCACAGGGATCAGTCTTAGGCCCTCTTCTATACATAATCTTCACCCATGACTTCCCAAATAATAATAACACTCTTCTTTTCGCAGACGATGTGGCATTTTTCGTCAACTCCTCACACACCCGAAGACTTCAGCTCGGTGGACAAGGACTTCTGGACTCTTTCTCAAACTATTGTAAAAACTGGAGGATCAAACCCAACCCATCCAAAACCCAAACCATCTTCATCCGTCACCCAACACACTCCCGACGGAAAATCCTGGACCCCACAGAACTTCGACTTCAGCTTTGGGGAACTCGGCTTCCACTCGCAGACAGCGCCAGATACCTCGGCGTAACATTCAGCCGCACTCTTGGATGGCAACCAGACCTCCAAAACGCATTGGATGCAGCCAACCGCCGGGTCGCGCTACTATCAGCGTTGTGGGGTGCCTTTGGAGGATGCCATCCAAAAACACTACTCCACACTTATAAAACTTTCATTAGACCAATCTTAGAGTATAGATGCATCCCCTACTCCTGCCTACCCGACCACCTCATGACCCGACTTCAGTCCTTCGAGAGAAGAGTACTGAGGAAATGTCTGAGGCTGAACTTCCTTCACCCCTCCAATGACATATATAATCGTATTAACAACATTTCTCAAATTTCAGATCGACTCCAAGAACTGCAGAGGAGGTATTGCACGAGGACTTTGGTGGAGCCAGCCAGAACCCAACACAGGGAATTACTCAATACCCCCTGGGCCCCACGAGGAGCCCTTACTAGACATCCGCGCCAAAAGGTGCCACATCCACCAGCCCGCATCTTTTCCACCATGGAGAGGCTTCCACCAGACGAGGAATCTGCCCTCGACAACACCCCTCTGGCCATCCGCTAGGGGCCCCGGGCAGTACAACCCCTGCAGCCATCTCCAGGACCAGGACCATAAGAAGAAGACGCCCAACTCACCCTCTCACTCTATCACTCACTCTCTCTCTACGCTTAGCAGTAGTACAATTGAACTCTATTTTCAAGCACCTGCAAATCACTTAAACTACCTCTCACTGCTCATCACATCACTGCATCAATTCTTTCAATTCACCTACATTCACACATCTCAATCAACTCAACCAACATTGCATTTTATAGAATCGCTGTACTCATTTATATTTATATTTTTATTTTCCTTTTTCCTTTCTTATCATCTCATATCATTATATAGAATCACATCTCAACCCAACAAACTTGCATTATATAGAATCACACACTCTCACTTATTATTATATAGAATCACTCCAATCAACCAAATCATCCAGCATTGTATAGAATCACATAATTAAAATTTGTATTATATAGAATCAAATTACCAACTCTCACCACATGCATCGGGGCGGGTTTTCTGCGGTTTTTTCTCGCCCCTACTGCCATGAAATGCACATCGCCTCAGGTAGATACCCGCAGCTCTATCTACCACCATTGTAATGTATAATCATTCCTGCCTGCAGAGGGGGCTATCCCCCTAAGCCAGGCCTCTTTTCTGTATATATATATAAAAATTAGTATTGTACAAATAGGAAATAAACGATTTTTGAACTTGAACTTGAACTTGTGGGGAATCATTTTCCTCGTTATCGTCATAGCGTCAGTTAGGTAAAATGGCTCGTACGAAGCAAACCGCCCGAAAATCTACTGGAGGGAAGGCCCCTCGTAAGCAGTTGGCTACGAAAGCAGCTCGTAAGAGTGCCCCAGCCACGGGAGGAGTAAAGAAACCACATCGTTATCGCCCAGGAACTGTAGCTCTAAGAGAAATTCGCCGTTATCAAAAGAGTACAGAACTATTGATCAGGAAATTGCCATTCCAGCGTTTAGTTCGTGAAATCGCTCAAGATTTCAAAACTGATCTGAGATTCCAAAGTTCCGCAGTCATGGCTCTACAAGAAGCTAGTGAAGCTTATTTGGTTGGACTTTTTGAAGATACGAACTTGTGTGCTATCCACGCTAAGCATGTCACCATCATGCCAAAAGATATCCAATTGGCAAGGAGGATTCGTGGAGAACGTGCCTAATTCCCAAATATATTGTCTATCCCTTGAATAAAACGGTTCTTTTCAGAACCACCAAGTTTTTTTATAGAGAATTCGTTGTTGTAACTAGTAAATGATTCATGACAAATCACAAACTCATTCAATCTAAATTAACGTAATTGTTTATCGCATTTCATAAGACATAAAGAATTGGTTGAACTATGATGTATCCTATTAAGTTTTCTCTAAGAACAGCTAAAATGTGGTACATACCGCGAGAAAAATCAACCAGTTTCATATTTGTTACAATGGTATATACGCAACGACTTCTGCTAATGTATGTGGTTCTGAGAAGAATCGTTTTTATTATATTGATAACTGAAAGTTCTGGGATGTTTTTACAGTTCTAGTGGCTCTGAAAAGAGCCGATGACATGATTTTTGTTGAGTCTACATGTAACGAACTCTTCAAACATAGTCATTGTGGTTCTGAGAAGAACCGTTTTTACTTTATTCAGAACTGAAAGTTCTGGGACGTTTTAATAATTCTAGTGGCTCTAAAAAGAACCGATGACAAGATTTTTGCTGAGGCTATATGCAACGAAATCTTGAAATATACCTTGTCATGGTGGTTCTGAAAAGAACCGTTTATATCAATATGTAGCATCCTTGAAGTATTATTTAGAGCTGGTATATTTTAAATTCATCTATTACAAACTAAACGTTCAGAAACATTCGATGAATTTTATATTTTTTTGGTTCTGAAAAGAGCCGTTGTCAACATTTTCTCCGAGACTACATGTCACGAATTCCTTAAATATATTCTTTGTGGTTCTGAAAAGAACCGTTTTCATTTAATTTTAGCAAGTATTACTTAGAGCTGGTGTATTTTGTAACGGCTTTGGTGCCTTCGCTTACAGCGTGCTTAGCTAATTCGCCTGGCAAAAGAAGACGTACAGCAGTTTGAATCTCTCTGCTTGTGATCGTGCTTCTCTTATTGTAATGAGCCAGACGAGAAGCTTCGGCAGCAATGCGTTCGAAAATATCATTCACAAAGCTGTTCATAATACTCATAGCTTTGCTGGAAATTCCAGTATCAGGATGAACTTGTTTCAATACTTTGTAGATGTAAATTGCGTAGCTCTCCTTCCTCCTCCTCTTTTTTTTCTTGTCAGACTTGGAAATATTTTTCTGGGCTTTACCAGCTTTCTTAGTGGCTTTACCGCTTGTCTTTGGTGGCATTTTCTTTCGATTGAGCGATACGAAGGCGAAAACGAATATGACACAACTGCTGTTACACGAGAGAGAGAGAGAGAGAGAGAGAGAGAGTCTCGAAGCTATTGACTTTTGAATAATTAAGAGTTCATTAGTAAATAATGAACTGTTAATTTGGCATTATGTGTCTTGTGTTTGAAAGCATGCCACAAAGAATGAATTTTAATCGCTTACGCGAATGTTAAAAGTCTCTCTCAATTTTAAATTTTGAAGCAAAGGAATTATTTTTAGCCATTCCTTATACCTTGAATGATGGTGGTATATAGGCGTATAGAAATGAATTTACAGATCTAAAATTTGAAATAATTCTCTCATCATCTCATGATGCGATGGTGTATCAGTTTGTATCGTATTCGATATGGCGCGTTCTCGAATGTCAGAGACCCTATGTCGTCCGTCAGAGGTGAATTCAATACAGTCAGATTATAAAATCTTTCTGTATTTTTGAGTATTAAGTTCTCTATCGCGGTGACTCTAAAGTGTCTATAAAGGTCGTTGTTCGTAATCTCCCAATGTCTGGCACCTTTGATAGTTCTTAGAACCCGCCTTTCGGCAAAAGCTATTTTATTGAAAGTGGAATTTGATGTCGAGGACCATACAGGAGCCGCATACGTCAGAACTGGCCTTATATATGCTTTATAAAGCTGAAGTTTAGTATTAGATTCAAGAGGTGATCTTTGACATATGTAGGGGTAAAGGACGCAGGCTGCTCCTTTTGTTCTGTTGATGATATTGTGAACATGTTCATTGAAATTTAATTTCTTGTCTAGTGTCACTCCTAGGTATTTCAAAGATTTTACCTCTGTTATGAATGAATTATTGAGTTTGAGTCTTAAAATTGGCTCTAGTTCTGATTTGCGGTTAAAGTTAATCAGACTTGTTTTGTCTGCGTTAACCTTAATTTTCCATTTTTTGAAGTATTCAGACAAAATCCTTAAATGAAGATCTAGCCTTTTATAGTTTAATCGCGGTGCTGTTGAGCTTGCAATGATCGCGGTGTCATCCGCGAACATTGCAAGTTCAGTGTTATTACCTTTAGGTATGTCGTTTATATAAAATAAAAATAAAATTGGAGAAAGAGGGCTGCCTTGTGGTACCCCAGCTGGTATATTTAGTGTTTCAGAAGAAAAGTTATTAATTTTGACTGCATATTGTCTGTTCTTGAGGAACGACTTTATGATATTTATTAAATGGGACGGAAATTTCAGTTTGATAAGTTTATAGACAAGGCCCTCGTGCCATACGGTATCGAAGGCCTTCTCTATATCTAGTGTAACAACTGAAGTTGTCTGATTGATATTATAATTAATTTTAACTTTATTGATTATCCTTGCCAGCTGGAGTTCCGTACTGAGCTTTGCTCTAAATCCAAATTGTTCATTAATAAGGATTTTATTAATATTTTCGAATTTCATGATCTGTTTGACCAGAATTCTGTCCATTATTTTACTTAGTGCTGGTAACAGACTGATCGGGCGATAGGATTCCGGTTTATCTGCCGGTTTCTTAGGTTTCTTTAATGGTAGTATAACGGCTTGTTTCCATCCTTTCGGATAGTAGCCATTATTTAAACAATGTTTAATTATGTAATATATTTGTATTAAACCTTTTCGCGGCAACATTTTGAGTTGTTTGTTCTGAATTCCATCATACCCTGGTGCCTTGAAGGGCCGGGAGTGGCGGATTATCTCAATAATTTGCATAGGATTAATTAAATAATCCCTGCTAATTGTGGCGCTGAGATGATCCTCGACTCCCGTTCGAATAATATTTTCGAAGTCTGGGTCGTGGAATTCATTGGTGTCGGTAATGAGGTGGTTTTTATTAAGTGTATTTGCAAGTAATTTGGCTTTCTCTAAGGAGGTGACAGCCGTTATATTACCATTTTTGAGTGTCGGTATGTTTCCAAATCCACCCGATTTTCGAGCTTTGACCTCTTTCCAAACATTGCCTCTAGATTCTTGTGCTTTTAGTAACGATTTGCGCCACATATTCTCGCGATGTTCCTTTAATTGTGTTTGAAATAGGGCATCCAATGCAAAGAGGTCAATCTTGTTAAAGTTATTTGGATTTTTCTGAAATATACGCCTCGCCCTGTTTCTAGACTTCCTCAATTTCTCGAGGTCAGGGGGCAATTTATAGTGAGTGCATTCGGGTTGATTTGGAATGAACTTGTCACTCGCTTTCCGAATGATTTTATTGAATTTATGAATAGTTAAATCAATGTCGTTATTCGACATTTGATTTCTGTTTAAAGTTAATTTGGATTTAATAAAGTTCTTATATCCCGGCCAGTCTGCGTTAGCATAATCTTTCATTATTCGAGGTTGATATTCATCGAATTCCAGATTAGATATTTTTAAATGAATTGGTCTATGGTCAGAATTAAGGTCGTTTAAGACATAGATGTTCGAAATGTTTGTGTTTTTACACAAGGCTAGATCGATAACGCTTTTGGTTTTCCCATCAGCAGAGTATCTAGTGGGTTCGGCTGGTGGGTGAATGTTAATATTGATGTTTTCACAGACACGTTCTAGCTTAGTGCCGTTGTTGTTATTTTTAGAGTCCCATAAGATATTTCTGCTGTTGAGATCTCCAACTAAAATGACTCTGTCCAACCCTTCAAATAGGCCCTCAACATCTTTTTCTAAAGTTTTGTAATTATTTTTAATATAACAAGCAATAATGTGTGCTCCGTCTTTTAATCTAATGGTGATATTCTCAATCGGATTCGTATTGATGATACGCTGCGTTGGAATTGATTTTTTGACAAAAATTGCGAGACCTCCTGTACTAACACCTCTAGAATTTGGAGCTCGATTCTGGGTATATGAATAATAATTCCTGAATTTGGGAGTTGACTTTACTTGACTGAGGTAGGTCTCATTAAGTGCAATAATGTCGAAGTTGTTGGTGTTAACGAACGATCGGAATTCGTTCAATTTAGGTGTTAAACTTTGACAGTTCCAATGAATAATATTGAGTTTAGCTGACTTCGCCAATGGGGACTTAGTCATTAGACTAAATCAGCATATTTGGCGAAAATTTGAATTTTTTCCAGCCCAGAACTGGCTTGAGAAAGCTCCGTTTTTAAATTTCTAACGACTTTAATCATATGCGAAATGTTGCATATGCTGTTGAGTTCTTTTATCTCTTGCATCAATTCCTGCAGCTCGGAAGTTGAATCCTTTGAAGTTTGTGATGCTGATACTATTCTATTATAGCTAGTTCTATTAATAGCGCTAGCAATAGGGGTCTCAGAATTTTTAAGGGCCGGGAAGTCGGCTTTAGTGAATTTTGGGGTTACAGGGGCCTTTTTTGGAGTTGCTGTGACTGAAGGTTGAGGTTTTGTTGAGATATTCCGATCACCAAGATATTTCAGAAGAGCTGGGCATTTGGAGTAATTGGCTGCATGTTCTTGGTGACAATTGCAGCATTTAACTTTTGAATTTTCATCTCTACTGCAATTGGAAGTCAGATGCGGAAGAATGCACTTCACACATCTCGGTTTCCTATTGCAGTAATTTTTTGAGTGCCCAAAAGCCTGGCATCTCTTACATTGGATGTAATTTTGCGATCTGGTGTATTTTTCCCAGCTAATTTTTAATTGATTTATGTATCTAATATTTTTGACAGAATTAATGTCAGTATCACTTGATACCGTTATTAGATATGATAGCCCAGCTTCTCTGTTTTTATTAAGTAGGGGCACACACTTTAAAATTTTAATTGACGGTAAAGAGTTAATTATATATTTGGGTTCAAGATTAGGTGCCGCCTTGAGCACGATAAGTTTTCCCTTATTGGACTGTTTTTGGTAGGTGTTAAACTCTACCCCGTCCTTTTCAAAAGATTTATAGATTAAGTCGTGATCGACTTCTGAGTTGACTTCAATTTTGGTAATATGATTTTTTACTGAAACGGAAAATTTATCGTGTCCAAGAAGTTCTTTTAGTTTTTCGATAAGTGAGAATGGGTTCTTTACCTTTTCAACGATAACGATGGGTGGAGTCCATTTTCTCCGTGGTTTAGCGGGGGTGACAACTGCCGTGTGGGGATGGCCTGACGTTGAAGGTCTCGGATCTACTTCCTCCTCGCTGTCGGTGAGGGCTTGGAATTGGTTATCTAGTTTGATGTTTTTCCTTTTCTGGCCTTTTGGTTGTTTCCCGGTACGTTTTGGTCTTGTAAATTTGCCACTTTCGTCGCAAATTTCCATTACGTCGACATTTGAACCTTCCATGGGTAACGAGTTGTTTCTGTCGAAACAGTCTTTAAATGTTCTATAGTCTGAAATGTCTATGTCTGCAGTCTCCTCATGAGAGGAGACTGTTGTCTCGTCAAGTCTGTCAAGATTTAAAAGAGTGTCTGAATTTTTGATTTGTTTTCTGAACGTCTTTTGCTGACGAAGCTTCCCGCTGAGTTTTGCGAGATTTACTAATGAAATGAGATTTGCGTGCGCGATTTCGCTGCAGGCGGAGGCACCAAAACGTTGATTTAGCTGCTCTGTATTATTATGATTTATTTTCATCGGCTTTGAAGAACTAAAATCAAATGATATAGTACAACCGTATCGTGAGAACGACAGAATTGTACACTACTACTACTACTGCTGTTACACAACAGAAGGAGCCTGTTTTAAAACGAACGAGGTGTTGGCATAGGCCCCGCCCCCTTCGATAATGCTACTGATTGGTCGTTAGGCCACCTATATTAGGAGAGCACAGTATAATAATTGTATTCTGCTGCGAGCGCGCTACGTGACATCAAGTAGAGACATCAAGGTATAATAATAATAATTTGTTAAAATGTCTGGACGCGGAAAAGGAGGCAAAGTTAAGGGAAAGGCGAAGTCTAGATCAAGTCGCGCTGGGTTACAATTTCCCGTCGGGCGTATTCATCGTCTTTTGAGAAAAGGAAACTATGCTGAACGAGTAGGAGCCGGTGCACCAGTTTACCTTGCTGCAGTAATGGAATACTTAGCAGCTGAAGTTTTGGAATTAGCTGGTAATGCTGCGAGGGATAACAAGAAAACTCGTATCATTCCACGTCACTTGCAACTGGCTATCCGTAACGATGAAGAATTGAATAAACTTCTTTCTGGTGTAACTATCGCGCAAGGTGGTGTATTGCCCAACATTCAGGCTGTACTTTTGCCTAAGAAAACCGAGAAGAAGGCTTAGGTACCTTATCTCTCTTACATGTATGTCTAACGGCCCTTCTCAGGGCCACAGAATTCCTATATAAAGTTTTCGTTAAATGATTCACAACTAGGATTATATTCCACTTTCTAACAGTGGAAGTAGTTACTGATAAAAATTCAGACTGGTATGGGCTGATCAGATTTAAATCTCTTGAGAGGTTTTTAATTATATTGTTACTGATATCAACATATCACTTTGTTCTATCTATCAATGTAGCTTCTACAGCGAATCATTTTGAAAATATGCATCGAGCTATCAAAAAAAAACATCCCCAGTATGCATTTGAAAATGATAACATGTCTTTGCTCAACACAGATAGAAACCTAAAAGTAATATTTCGATCAATATAAAAGCAATTACAAATGACATGTTAAGACCTGTTCTAATTTTCAAGGACCTACTGGGAATTACTTTTTTAAATCCTTTAACGCTTGTAAGACATTACGAACTCTCTATGAAAATGTGTTGGTGGCCCTGAAAAGCGCCATTTTCAAGCATAAGCTAATAAGTCGGAGATTTATTTTTTCTTCTTAGGGGACACTGGTGCTTTTCTTTTCGGTGAAGCTGAGGCCTTAGCTGTTTTTGGCTTTGGAGCCTTGGGTTTTTTAGTTGGGCCAGCAGCTTTGTTAGATTTCTTTGCCTTTGAAGGAGATCCAGCTTTTGGCTCCTTCTTCTCGATGGTTGTTTTCTTGACTTTCTTCTCAGCTGATGATGCAGCAGTTGGCTTCTTTGACTTTGGAGAACTGCTTGTAGAAGAAGTACTTTTTTTGATAGTTTTTTTTGTTACTTTTTCCCCAGCAGCCTTTTTAGGAGAAGGTTTCTTGGCAACAGGTTTCTTCTTTTTATCTCCTGTAGCTGGTTTGGATGAAGAACTTGCAGAAGCAGCAGCCATCTTGAACGAACCGGAAGCACCTTTTCCTTTGGTCTGTACAAGTAATCCAGATGCTACAGATGCTTTCAGATACTTCATCTACCTTATAGTTAGCTGATATGTATTTTTTAATAGCTATAAGAGAAGAGCCTCCGCGTTCCTTCAGTCCTTTGATTGCGTTATTAACCATCTCATTAGTTGGAGGGTGTGATGGTTTGACTCTTGGATTTTTTGTTTTCTTCTCCTTTTTGGTTGGAGATTGCGTTGAGGGCGTTGAGGTCGCAGAATTTTGATTCTCAGTATCAGCCATTGTCGATGAGTAAGAGCGATGTAGCACTATACGAAGACAGTAGTATTAATGACAGTAAAATAAAGTTTTGTTGCGAGCCAAATATTCCGGTCGAACCGAGAGTTGAACGCTTTGCTTTCACCATAGCCGCACGGCTTCAATTCTTATATCGGCGTGTTCGTAGTATTTGCTTTCTTTGAATAGTAAAGCTTACTGACAATATTAAAAATATTTTTAACTGTACTAGATGGATTTACATACATTCATCACCATTCTAGCGTAAATCTGTAATTCAAGATTCTTTCAACAAGTATAGCATGTGGAATTAAACTGCATCGTAAGAGCATTTCTTCTAATAACTTCCAATTTATATTATCATTTTCAAGCGATTATATGTTAGAGCATTCGATTGTCTTTGAATATTATCAATATGATATGTCTACTTTACAACGCCACAATGTTCGAGGACTAACCAAAGTCATATTATAAACTATAATGAATTTTGTAAGGACATGTCTGCAATCTAAGCATGCTCTATTAATACGAATATATTTGCTATTGGCATCTTTTCAGCTTTTATAAGAATCTTGAAGGGAATTATTCAGTTTGTAGAGTTATGATTGAATCTAGCCCGATAAAGAATTCATTATATGTTGTAACAGGAACGTATTTGTTTTTCTATGTCTTGCAATACACACTTTTCCAACATAAAATTGATGGTAAGATAGTTTATATATGGTACCCACCAAGTCAAAGTTGACGCTAAGGATATTTGTTTCCAAGCTGATTATTGATTTCAAGTATATTCAATCACCGACATGAATGTTATAACGATAGATAGAATATGTTATTCATATATTCTACAAATTTGACCCCAATCGTAGCTTATAATTGTGAATTTTGAAAATAGACATCCTACTTAGTATTAATGATATATCAATATCTAGGTGTACGTCTTAATCATTGTGTAACACATAAAGATAGTTATTTAAAAATATAAAAAATATAAATGTATAATAAAATATAACATTGATAAACTGACATTTCATATTAAATTGATGCCACAAGGTAGACATAACTTATTAGGTTTTAGCGACCGCGCCACACATGCCAGTAAGAAATATTCATCTTCAACAATACCTAATGTTGACTCAGACCGACTTGTGAAAACTGTCGATGTATAAAGTTCATCTTTGATTTTGATTCCCTCTAAAAATCCAAAAGAATATTTTATTTAGAAAAGTGAAAAATTAACGTAGAAGATCACTTCTAGCATCTATTGCTTAGAGCATTGAATATCTCTTCGTTCCAACCTAGGACCAACGATTGGGCCAACCTTGGACCAACGATTGGGCCAACCTTGGACCAATGATTGGGCCAACATTGGACCAATGATTGGGCCAACCTTGGACCAATGATTGGGCCAACCTTGGACCAACGATTGGGCCAACCTTGGACCAATGATTGGGCCAACCTTGGACCAATGATTGGGCCAACCTTGGACCAATGATTGGGCCAACCTTGGACCAATGATTGGGCCAACCTTGGACCAATGAATGGGCCAACATTGGTATAATCCTTTCTAGGTACCCGACTATTTTAATTTAGCAATACAATATATTGAAATCGTCTGCGCTTTTGGCACCGATGAATTATACTAGATAGCTTGTTTAAGCGTATACGGTTGATAAATGCTATAACTAGATAGTAACTGAATTACGCAGCACGTTTGACAGACAATCAAACATGTACTATAATATAATTCAATTCGAACACATTCTAGGGCCATATGTGTATTTGATGAGATCTAATGGAAACAAGATAGGTGGGCGATCATACATTTGACTTAACAGTGAAGTGTTCCGAATGAAATTAAAGCAAAAAGGAGTAAACATTTGCAATATAAGTATCGCCTGGAATTCAATTATATTGCACTTATCAACAATGATGTAATGCAATGCGGGATGGAGTATTAGCTAATTTAATGAAATAATTCAATTGGGCATGTTATACGAACTCTTCATTAGAATATTTTGTGGTTCTGAAAAGAACCGTTGTTTGTTGACGTCCAAGTGAAAAATTTAACCTCCAAAACCGTAAAGAGTACGACCTTGGCGTTTCAGAGCATAAACTACGTCCATTGCTGTAACTGTCTTCCTCTTGGCATGTTCAGTATATGTTACCGCGTCCCTGATAACATTCTCAAGGAATACTTTGAGAACACCTCTGGTTTCCTCATAGATCAGACCAGAGATTCTTTTCACGCCGCCACGACGAGCCAATCTTCTGATAGCGGGTTTAGTAATACCTTGGATATTATCACGCAAAACTTTGCGATGACGTTTAGCTCCACCTTTGCCCAATCCTTTGCCTCCTTTACCTCGACCAGTCATTTTGAATTTTCAATATCACTTCGCTGTGTTGAGAGCAACTGACACACGCTTCAAGTTCAAGTTCAAGTTCAAAAATCGTTTATTTCCTATTTGTACAATACTAATTTTTATATATATATATATACAGAAAAGAGGCCTGGCTTAGGGGGATAGCCCCCTCTGCAGGCAGGAATGATTATACATGACAGCGCTTCCCTTCCCTTCCAGCGAACTTGTGTGCTATCCACGCTAAGCGTGTCACCATCATGCCAAAAGATATCCAATTGGCAAGGAGGATTCGTGGAGAACGTGCCTAATTCCCAAATATATTGTCTATCCCTTGAATAAAACGGTTCTTTTCAGAACCACCAAGTTTTTTTATAGAGAATTCGTTGTTGTAACTAGTAAATGATTCATGACAAATCACAAACTCATTCAATCTAAATTAACGTAATTGTTTATCGCATTTCATAAGACATAAAGAATTGGTTGAACTATGATGTATCCTATTAAGTTTTCTCTAAGAACAGCTAAAATGTGGTACATACCGCGAGAAAAATCAACCAGTTTCATATTTGTTACAATGGTATATACGCAACGACTTCTGCTAATGTATGTGGTTCTGAGAAGAATCGTTTTTATTATATTGATAACTGAAAGTTCTGGGATGTTTTTACAGTTCTAGTGGCTCTGAAAAGAGCCGATGACATGATTTTTGTTGAGTCTACATGTAACGAACTCTTCAAACATAGTCATTGTGGTTCTGAGAAGAACCGTTTTTACTTTATTCATAACTGAAAGTTCTGGGACGTTTTAATAATTCTAGTGGCTCTAAAAAGAACCGATGACAAGATTTTTGCTGAGGCTATATGCAACGAAATCTTGAAATATACCTACCTTGTCATGGTGGTTCTGAAAAGAACCGTTTATATCAATATGTAGCATCCTTGAAGTATTATTTAGAGCTGGTATATTTTAAATTCATCTATTACAAACTAAACGGCCAACGTTGGTCCAACCGTATTCAATAGGCGATGGTTGGCAATGTTAGTTGATTTGCTTACAGTAATAAATATATCGATTAATGGTTAATTTGACTTCTTTCAATATTTGAAAGCAAAATCGAATCAATTTACAATGTCTATTACTTTTTAAATATAAGTTTTAGGTGCAAATCATAACTATAAATCATCAAATTTGTCGAATAATGTCAAAGTTTGTGGATATTTAGATGGATTTGAAATTTTAAAAAATATTCAAAGTAGTATCAGGTAGCCTCAAAATGATTAGCTCTCATCATAGTTTGCGTTAGAAATGCTATGGAAATTATGGCACGTATAAATATACAAATTCTTCATAATATTACTTTGTGGTCCTGAAAAGAACCGTTTTTTTGATGTTGTCGAAATATAAAAAATTAACCTCCAAAACCGTACAGTGTACGACCTTGACGTTTCAGAGCATAAACAACGTCCATTGCTGTAACAGTTTTCCTCTTAGCGTGTTCAGTATATGTTACCGCATCCCTGATAACATTTTCTAGAAATACTTTGAGAACTCCTCTAGTTTCTTCATAGATCAAACCAGAGATTCGTTTCACGCCTCCACGACGAGCCAACCTCCTGATAGCGGGTTTAGTGATACCCTGGATATTATCACGCAAAACTTTGCGGTGACGTTTAGCTCCCCCTTTGCCCAATCCTTTGCCTCCTTTACCTCGACCAGTCATTTTAAAAGTTATCACCTTTCTGAGTTGCTGCCTTAAAGAGCTCTTACTTATACGTTTTGTTAGCCCCGCCCACATAGAATTATTCAGCCAACGAAATTCTTTCTTCGCGGGATAGGTCCGACATATATATATATCTATAAATATGACCAATGTGTATTTTCTTCCTGATCGTCATAGCGTCAATTAGGTAAAATGGCTCGTACGAAACAAACCGCACGTAAATCTACTGGAGGAAAGGCTCCTCGTAAGCAGTTAGCTACGAAAGCAGCTCGTAAGAGTGCTCCTGCTACCGGAGGAGTAAAGAAACCACATCGTTATCGTCCAGGCACTGTAGCTCTCAGAGAAATCCGTCGTTATCAAAAGAGTACAGAGCTATTGATCAGGAAATTGCCATTTCCATTGCCATAAAAAAGCACTGCAACAAGTGTCAACGTAATGGTCATTCCATTCAGGAATGCACCAGAAAATATCCTCCGCAATGCCCAAACTGTGTCGAAAATCCGCACAAAATCTCCGACCCCTGTCCCAATGTCCAGGCTCCCACTTGCCTAAATTGCAATGGGGCCCACCCGGCATACTCTCCGAAATGCCCAAAAATGCAAGAGACTTCCTCTATTCCGGAAGAAATAGCTCCAATTGCCCCAGAACCAAATGACGAGACTGGTGTACCCTACGAGGAACTCACGAAATCCGAGAAAACCGTCATTGAATTCATATTAATTACACTCCTCAATTCTCTTCCCAACAATCGCAAGATTGTCATAGAATCTTTTACAACAGCCATGACAAAATTATTTGGCGTCAAACCCCACCTTCTCAGCGTGGGTAACAAAATCCAATTCAATACTTTAGACCTCTAATGGACTTTGTGGTAGGAACGGTGAACTGCCGAGGAGCGCGCAATAAAAAGCCGCTCCTTGAGAATCTCCTGAAATCGGCTAATGTCCAGATCCTCGGCTTACAAGAGACCCTTATCAAAACCCCACTTCTCATTTCAGGCTACAACACATTTCAAAATAACCAAGGCCGAGGGGTTGCCCTTCTTACACGCCATCACCTTGCTGTCACAGCCCACCCCCTTCCCCCATTTCTAAATAACATCCAATGCATTGCTATCGATATTCACTCCAACAACATCACCACCACTATTTTCTCATACTACTGCCCTCCAGGCATGCCCATCTCAAACGACCTGTTAGAATACGTTGCATCCCTCAACCGCGCCATGGTGCTTGGTGACTTCAACGCTCGCCACACCCAGTTCGGAGACCACGCAACCAACAACAATGGCTCCTTACTATCCAACGCCCTAATTGAACTACAACTTTTCCGTCCTGACTACACCTACCCCACATTTCTCTCTCAGCAAGGCTCCTCCATAATAGACCACATAATTTGCACCTCTAGGCTTATAAATACTGTAGAAATAGAATGCTATCCAGGGGACAGCATTACTTCAGATCACATCCCAGTTCTTCTCAATACATGTCTTCAACAACCCATCTGGCCTAGATCCCGTTTCAAAGATATACTTGACTACCGACAGACCGACTGGCAAGCGTTCAAAAATCACATCTCTCTAAATCTTCCTGACATCCCAATTAATTCCACTAAAGATATCGACCACTCAATATCCATCATTGAGGAGGTTATTCAGAGAGCAGTCCGTGACTGCATACCCAAAATAACTATCGACACAGAATTCCGCCCCCTGTCCAGATCAGTTCTCACCATGATCCATCAGAAACGTCGCGTTTTACGCGAGTACAAAAGGTCCAGAGATCCGAATATCAAAAACTATTGGAACCGCCTCAATTCCACTGTCCGAACTCTCACATCCCGCCACAGAGAAAACCAATGGATCACCGCCACCTCAAATCTCGAATACAGAGACGGTTCCAAGTTCTGGAACAAATTCCGAAGCCTGACTGGCCAATTTGGTAGTAACCCATCTCACCTTAAACTCGAAGATGGCACGATCATATCAGACCCCGCCACAAAATCCGCCACTTTCAAAGCCCACCTCCAAGAAATTTACCAAGTCCCCACACACCCAAACTTCAATCAACAGTTCTTTGTAGACATTGAAAACCTATTCAGGAGATTCGCAAATAACCCAATCCCACCACTGCCCATCGACAACCCTCCCCCCATTCTCCAACCTATAACCACCGCAGAAATAACCAACATTCTTTTTCAGTCTCCGAATAATGCCCCAGGTCCCAACAGCATCAGTAGAAGAGTGCTGAAACAGTGCCCTGATGATTTCTTCACCACCATCACCACCATATTCAATGCATGTCTTCAACATGCATATTTCCCACTAGCCTGGAAATCCTCTCACACTATAATGATTCCGAAACCCAACAAACCCCGCACTAATCCAAACTCTTATAGGCCCATCGCATTACTGGACTGCATAGGAAAAATCCTGGACAAAATCCTCACCCACCGCCTCCGAGATATGGTGGAAGCTCTGGGTATCATCCCAACTTTTCAACACGGTTTCCGGCAGCACCACTCTACCTGTGATGCCCTTCTCTCCCTCCACACTCACGCCGCTAGGTCCATCAACAACAACCAGGCAACTCTCGCCATATTTCTCGATGTTGAGCGAGCATTCGACAAGGTCTGGCATGCCGGCCTCATTGCAAAGCTCCTGAACATCCGCATCCCGCATCACTTCGTCCGTATCATATTATCTTTTCTTTCCGATAGATCAATTAGAGTTAAGCACTCTGGTGCTATCTCAGACCCTTTCACCCCCTTAGCTGGCGTACCACAGGGATCAGTCTTAGGCCCTCTTCTATACATAATCTTCACCCATGACTTCCCAAATAATAATAACACTCTTCTTTTCGCAGACGATGTGGCATTTTTCGTCAACTCCTCACACACCCGAAGACTTCAGCTCGGTGGACAAGGACTTCTGGACTCTTTCTCAAACTATTGTAAAAACTGGAGGATCAAACCCAACCCATCCAAAACCCAAACCATCTTCATCCGTCACCCAACACACTCCCGACGGAAAATCCTGGACCCCACAGAACTTCGACTTCAGCTTTGGGGAACTCGGCTTCCACTCGCAGACAGCGCCAGATACCTCGGCGTAACATTCAGCCGCACTCTTGGATGGCAACCAGACCTCCAAAACGCATTGGATGCAGCCAACCGCCGGGTCGCGCTACTATGAGCGTTGTGGGGTGCCTTTGGAGGATGCCATCCAAAAACACTACTCCACACTTACAAAACTTTCATTAGACCAATCTTAGAGTATAGATGCATCCCCTACTCCTGCCTACCCGACCACCTCATGACCCGACTTCAGTCCTTCGAGAGAAGAGTACTGAGGAAATGTCTGAGGCTGAACTTCCTTCACCCCTCCAATGACATATATAATCGTATTAACAACATTTCTCAAATTTCAGATCGACTCCAAGAACTGCAGAGGAGGTATTGCACGAGGACTTTGGTGGAGCCAGCCAGAACCCAACACAGGGAATTACTCAATACCCCCTGGGCCCCACGAGGAGCCCTTACTAGACATCCGCGCCAAAAGGTGCCACATCCACCAGCCCGCATCTTTTCCACCATGGAGAGGCTTCCACCAGACGAGGAATCTGCCCTCGACAACACCCCTCTGGCCATCCGCTAGGGGCCCCGGGCAGTACAACCCCTGCAGCCATCTCCAGGACCAGGACCATAAGAAGAAGACGCCCAACTCACCCTCTCACTCTATCACTCACTCTCTCTCTACGCTTAGCAGTAGTACAATTGAACTCTATTTTCAAGCACCTGCAAATCACTTAAACTACCTCTCACTGCTCATCACATCACTGCATCAATTCTTTCAATTCACCTACATTCACACATCTCAATCAACTCAACCAACATTGCATTTTATAGAATCGCTGTACTCATTTATATTTATATTTTTATTTTCCTTTTTCCTTTCTTATCATCTCATATCATTATATAGAATCACATCTCAACCCAACAAACTTGCATTATATAGAATCACACACTCTCACTTATTATTATATAGAATCACTCCAATCAACCAAATCATCCAGCATTGTATAGAATCACATAATTAAAATTTGTATTATATAGAATCAAATTACCAACTCTCACCACATGCATCGGGGCGGGTTTTCTGCGGTTTTTTCTCGCCCCTACTGCCATGAAATGCACATCGCCTCAGGTAGATACCCGCAGCTCTATCTACCACCATTGTAATGTATAATCATTCCTGCCTGCAGAGGGGGCTATCCCCCTAAGCCAGGCCTCTTTTCTGTATATATATATATAAAAATTAGTATTGTACAAATAGGAAATAAACGATTTTTGAACTTGAACTTGAACTTGTGGGGAATCATTTTCCTCGTTATCGTCATAGCGTCAGTTAGGTAAAATGGCTCGTACGAAGCAAACCGCCCGAAAATCTACTGGAGGGAAGGCCCCTCGTAAGCAGTTGGCTACGAAAGCAGCTCGTAAGAGTGCCCCAGCCACGGGAGGAGTAAAGAAACCACATCGTTATCGCCCAGGAACTGTAGCTCTAAGAGAAATTCGCCGTTATCAAAAGAGTACAGAACTATTGATCAGGAAATTGCCATTCCAGCGTTTAGTTCGTGAAATCGCTCAAGATTTCAAAACTGATCTGAGATTCCAAAGTTCCGCAGTCATGGCTCTACAAGAAGCTAGTGAAGCTTATTTGGTTGGACTTTTTGAAGATACGAACTTGTGTGCTATCCACGCTAAGCGTGTCACCATCATGCCAAAAGATATCCAATTGGCAAGGAGGATTCGTGGAGAACGTGCCTAATTCCCAAATATATTGTCTATCCCTTGAATAAAACGGTTCTTTTCAGAACCACCAAGTTTTTTTATAGAGAATTCGTTGTTGTAACTAGTAAATGATTCATGACAAATCACAAACTCATTCAATCTAAATTAACGTAATTGTTTATCGCATTTCATAAGACATAAAGAATTGGTTGAACTATGATGTATCCTATTAAGTTTTCTCTAAGAACAGCTAAAATGTGGTACATACCGCGAGAAAAATCAACCAGTTTCATATTTGTTACAATGGTATATACGCAACGACTTCTGCTAATGTATGTGGTTCTGAGAAGAATCGTTTTTATTATATTGATAACTGAAAGTTCTGGGATGTTTTTACAGTTCTAGTGGCTCTGAAAAGAGCCGATGACATGATTTTTGTTGAGTCTACATGTAACGAACTCTTCAAACATAGTCATTGTGGTTCTGAGAAGAACCGTTTTTACTTTATTCAGAACTGAAAGTTCTGGGACGTTTTAATAATTCTAGTGGCTCTAAAAAGAACCGATGACAAGATTTTTGCTGAGGCTATATGCAACGAAATCTTGAAATATACCTTGTCATGGTGGTTCTGAAAAGAACCGTTTATATCAATATGTAGCATCCTTGAAGTATTATTTAGAGCTGGTATATTTTAAATTCATCTATTACAAACTAAACGTTCAGAAACATTCGATGAATTTTATATTTTTTTGGTTCTGAAAAGAGCCGTTGTCAACATTTTCTCCGAGACTACATGTCACGAATTCCTTAAATATATTCTTTGTGGTTCTGAAAAGAACCGTTTTCATTTAATTTTAGCAAGTATTACTTAGAGCTGGTGTATTTTGTAACGGCTTTGGTGCCTTCGCTTACAGCGTGCTTAGCTAATTCGCCTGGCAAAAGAAGACGTACAGCAGTTTGAATGTCTCTGCTTGTGATCGTGCTTCTCTTATTGTAATGAGCCAGACGAGAAGCTTCGGCAGCAATGCGTTCGAAAATATCATTCACAAAGCTGTTCATAATACTCATAGCTTTGCTGGAAATTCCAGTATCAGGATGAACTTGTTTCAATACTTTGTAGATGTAAATTGCGTAGCTCTCCTTCCTCCTCCTCTTTTTTTTCTTGTCAGACTTGGAAATATTTTTCTGGGCTTTACCAGCTTTCTTAGTGGCTTTACCGCTTGTCTTTGGTGGCATTTTCTTTCGATTGAGCGATACGAAGGCGAAAACGAATATGACACAACTGCTGTTACACGGTGAGTGTGAGTGAGTGAGTGAGTGAGACTCGTGGCTATATTAATTGTTAGAATTTTTGGATCTAAATTAATAGATATTGGCTGGAATTGGATGACGTAGATGTTTTAGGAATTATGCCATCATGTTTTAATTTGGGTAGCGTTAGCCTTGTTTAAAATTCACTCTTTTATTAAATTTCTTCTGAAGGAATTATTTTCAGCCATTCCTTGCTGTTTTTGATATTGGGGATATATAAGAAAAGAAATAACATGAAAAGAAATGAAAACAAAATAATATGGAAAAGATAGAGAAGATAATTCGGAACTGATAAAGATGAGAAGATTGACTCTAGTTGTTGATTAAGATATAATGGTTAGTTTTAGACCATTATTCTATGGTGAATTAGACGATGTTTGATTCTATAGGGTGTGTTCGTACTCGTTTGCGCCCCGATCGTTCTTGTGAGTGGTGAATTCAAAACTCTAGTTTTGAAAAATATTTCAGAGTTGTGGTCTATCACGTTGTTGATCGACGTGATGTTGAAGAACCTGTACAGTTCTTCCGTACTTATCTCCCAGTGTTTCACTCCCTTAATTAATCTTAACACTCGTCTCTCGGCGATTTTGATCTTATTTAATGATGAGTTAGACGTTGAGGACCATATTGGAGCTGCATAGGTCAGAACTGGTCTTATATATGCTTTATATAGCTGTAATTTGGTGTTTATTTCTAGAGGTGATTTCTTACAAATGTACGGATATAATACAGATGTAGCACCTTTGGTTCTATTGATTATATTAATAATATGTTGGTTAAAATTTAGTTTCTTATCTAATGTGACTCCTAAGTAGATAAGAGATTTTACTTCATTGATTTCCAAATTGTTTAATTTTAGTTTGAGAACAGGTTCCAGTTCTGACCGGCGATTAAAGTTAATTAGGTTTGTTTTACCAGCATTAACTTTAATTTTCCATTTTTTGAAGAACTCAGATAGAATTACCAAGTGTGTGTCTAGCCTTTTGTAATTTAGAAACGGAGCTCTTGAGCTTGCTATGATTGCCGTATCATCGGCGAACATAGCGAGCTCAGTGTTGTTTGATTTAGGTATGTCATTGATATAAAATAAAAACAAAATAGGAGATAACGGGCTGCCTTGCGGTACTCCAGCTGGTATGTGTTTGATATTGGAGTTGATATTATTTACTCTAATATAATATTGTCTGTTCTGAAGGAATGACTTGATAATTAGTAATATGTGTGATGGTAAATTGATTTTCCTTAATTTATAGATGAGGCCCTCGTGCCATACGGTATCGAAAGCCTTCTCTATGTCTAAGGTTACTACTGAGGTAGTATGTTTAATGTTATAATTTTCTTTAGCTTTGTTGACTATTCTAGCCAGCTGTAGTTCCGTATTCAGCCCTGATCTGAAGCCGAATTGTTCCGGAATTAGAATTTTATTCTTATTTTCGAACATCATGATCTGTTTGACCAGAACTCTGTCCAATATTTTACTAAAAGCAGGAAGCAGACTAATAGGGCGATACGATTCTGGCCTATCGGCTGGTTTCTTACTTTTCTTAAGTGGTAGTACAACTGCTTGTTTCCACTCTTTTGGATAATGGCCGTTGTTGAGACAGTTTTTAATAATGTAAAAAATTTGCATAAGGCCTTTACGCGGTAGCATTTTAAGAGCTTTATTTTGAATTCCATCGCATCCCGGTGCCTTGTATGGCCGGCAGCAGCGAATTATTTCGGCGACCTGCATGGGATTAATTAAATAATCCCCGCTGATCGTAGTTCCGACTAAGTTCATATCTGCTCCTGTTCGAACATGGTGTTCGAAGCTGGGATCGTGGAACTCATCATTAGCTGTTAAAAGGTGGTTCTTATGTAGCGTGTCTGAGAGTAATTGAGCTTTATCAAGAGCGGTGACAGCCGTTGTATTACCATTTTTTAAAGAAGGGATCGTTACAAATCCACCCGATCTTCTAGCTTTTACCTCCTTCCATACGTTACCTCTCGTTTGCTGTGACTTTATTATGGATTTTTTCCACATTTCCTCTCGGTGTTTCTTGAGATTATTTTGAAATACAGTATCATATGCAAGGAGATCATCCCTATTGTTGTTGTTGGGATTCTTTTGGAATTTACGCCTGGCGCTGTTTCTAAGTTTCCTCAGATTTTCCAGCTCCGGCGGCAATTTAAAGTGAGAGTATACGGGAAGATTTGGAACAAATTTCTTTGTGGCTTTCCGAATAATTTTTGTTAAATTTAATATTGTGTCGTCTATAACCTCGTTGTTCATTTGATTTCTATTTAGCGTTATGTTATTTTTAATGAAATTCTTATAGCCCTGCCAGTCTGCGTTTGCATAGTCTTTAAGAGTTCGCGACTGCTGTTCGTCGAATTCGAGGTCAGTGATTTTAAGTTGAATTGGTCTATGGTCAGAGTTCAGATCGTCTAATACATAGATGTTCGAAATGTTAATATTTTTGCATATGGCTAGGTCTAGTACACTCTTGGTTTTCCCATTAGCAGAGTATCTTGTTGGTTCTGCTGGTGGGTGAATAGTGATGTTTAATTTATTACAGATATTTACTAATTTGATGCCATTGTTGTTATTTTTGCTGTCCCACAAGATACTCCTGCTATTGAGATCGCCGATTAAAATAACCCTGTTGAGCCCCTCAAATAGTTTCTCAACGTCTTTTTCTAGTGTTTTATGCTCAGGTGTTATATAACAGGAGATGATGTGTGCTCCGTCCTTAAGCTGGATTGTGATGTTTTCAATGGGGTTGGTATTGATTATTTGTCTGGATGGAATTGACTTTTTTACATATAATGATAGGCCTCCTTTCGGATTTAATCCCGGAATCGGGGGTCTATTTAGTGTGTAGGAATAATAATTACGGAAGCTGGGGGTCTTCTTGTCTTGAGGAATAAATGTCTCATTAAGAGCTACTATGTCAAAGTTGGAGTTGGAAATTAGAAAACGAAGTTCATCTAATTTCGGTGTCATACCCTGGCAGTTCCAGTGTAGAATATTTAATTTATTTCTATTTGCCTGATATATGTTGGCCATTAGACGAGGTCAGCATATTTGGCAAAGATTTGTATTTTGTCGAGTGCATTATTAGCTCTGGAGAGCTCGCTTTTTAAATTTTTGACAATTGTTATCATGTTCGAAATGTTACAGACATTGTTTAGGTTTTTAATTTCCTGCATGAGCTCTTGCAGTTCTGATTGGGGGTTTGAAGAGGGTTGTGGATGCGAGTTTGAATTTCTCAATGTTTGACTGTAATTAGTTTTGTTTGTTGGTTGTGTTGCTGTTACACAACAGAAGGAGCCTGTTTTAAAACGAACGAGGTGTTGGCATAGGCCCCGCCCCCTTCGATAATGCTACTGATTGGTCGTTAGGCCACCTATATTAGGAGAGCACAGTATAATAATTGTATTCTGCTGCGAGCGCGCTACGTGACATCAAGTAGAGACATCAAGGTATAATAATAATAATTTGTTAAAATGTCTGGACGCGGAAAAGGAGGCAAAGTTAAGGGAAAGGCGAAGTCTAGATCAAGTCGCGCTGGGTTACAATTTCCCGTAGGGCGTATTCATCGTCTTTTGAGAAAAGGAAACTATGCTGAACGAGTAGGAGCCGGTGCACCAGTTTACCTTGCTGCAGTAATGGAATACTTAGCAGCTGAAGTTTTGGAATTAGCTGGTAATGCTGCGAGGGATAACAAGAAAACTCGTATCATTCCACGTCACTTGCAACTGGCTATCCGTAACGATGAAGAATTGAATAAACTTCTTTCTGGTGTAACTATCGCGCAAGGTGGTGTATTGCCCAACATTCAGGCTGTACTTTTGCCTAAGAAAACCGAGAAGAAGGCTTAGGTACCTTATCTCTCTTACATGTATGTCTAACGGCCCTTCTCAGGGCCACAGAATTCCTATATAAAGTTTTCGTTAAATGATTCACAACTAGGATTATATTCCACTTTCTAACAGTGGAAGTAGTTACTGATAAAAATTCAGACTGGTATGGGCTGATCAGATTTAAATCTCTTGAGAGGTTTTTAATTATATTGTTACTGATATCAACATATCACTTTGTTCTATCTATCAATGTAGCTTCTACAGCGAATCATTTTGAAAATATGCATCGAGCTATCAAAAAAAAACCATCCCCAGTATGCATTTGAAAATGATAACATGTCTTTGCTCAACACAGATAGAAACCTAAAAGTAATATTTCGATCAATATAAAAGCAATTACAAATGACATGTTAAGACCTGTTCTAATTTTCAAGGACCTACTGGGAATTACTTTTTTAAATCCTTTAACGCTTGTAAGACATTACGAACTCTCTATGAAAATGTGTTGGTGGCCCTGAAAAGCGCCATTTTCAAGCATAAGCTAATAAGTCGGAGATTTATTTTTTCTTCTTAGGGGACACTGGTGCTTTTCTTTTCGGTGAAGCTGAGGCCTTAGCTGTTTTTGGCTTTGGAGCCTTGGGTTTTTTAGTTGGGCCAGCAGCTTTGTTAGATTTCTTTGCCTTTGAAGGAGATCCAGCTTTTGGCTCCTTCTTCTCGATGGTTGTTTTCTTGACTTTCTTCTCAGCTGATGATGCAGCAGTTGGCTTCTTTGACTTTGGAGAACTGCTTGTAGAAGAAGTACTTTTTTTGATAGTTTTTTTTGTTACTTTTTCCCCAGCAGCCTTTTTAGGAGAAGGTTTCTTGGCAACAGGTTTCTTCTTTTTATCTCCTGTAGCTGGTTTGGATGAAGAACTTGCAGAAGCAGCAGCCATCTTGAACGAACCGGAAGCACCTTTTCCTTTGGTCTGTACAAGTAATCCAGATGCTACAGATGCTTTCAGATACTTCATCTACCTTATAGTTAGCTGATATGTATTTTTTAATAGCTATAAGAGAAGAGCCTCCGCGTTCCTTCAGTCCTTTGATTGCGTTATTAACCATCTCATTAGTTGGGGGGTGTGATGGTTTGACTCTTGGATTTTTTGTTTTCTTCTCCTTTTTGGTTGGAGATTGCGTTGAGGGCGTTGAGGTCGCAGAATTTTGATTCTCAGTATCAGCCATTGTCGATGAGTAAGAGCGATGTAGCACTATACGAAGACAGTAGTATTAATGACAGTAAAATAAAGTTTTGTTGCGAGCCAAATATTCCGGTCGAACCGAGAGTTGAACGCTTTGCTTTCACCATAGCCGCACGGCTTCAATTCTTATATCGGCGTGTTCGTAGTATTTGCTTTCTTTGAATAGTAAAGCTTACTGACAATATAAAAAATATTTTTAACTGTACTAGATGGATTTACATACATTCATCACCATTCTAGCGTAAATCTGTAATTCAAGATTCTTTCAACAAGTATAGCATGTGGAATTAAACTGCATCGTAAGAGCATTTCTTCTAATAATTTCCAATTTATATTATCATTTTCAAGCGATTATATGTTAGAGCATTCGATTGTCTTTGAATATTATCAATATGATATGTCTACTTTACAACGCCACAATGTTCGAGGACTAACCAAAGTCATATTATAAACTATAATGAATTTTGTAAGGACATGTCTGCAATCTAAGCATGCTCTATTAATACGAATATATTTGCTATTGGCATCTTTTCAGCTTTTATAAGAATCTTGAAGGGAATTATTCAGTTTGTAGAGTTATGATTGAATCTAGCCCGATAAAGAATTCATTATATGTTGTAACAGGAACGTATTTGTTTTTCTATGTCTTGCAATACACACTTTTCCAACATAAAATTGATGGTAAGATAGTTTATATATGGTACCCACCAAGTCAAAGTTGACGCTAAGGATATTTGTTTCCAAGCTGATTATTGATTTCAAGTATATTCAATCACCGACATGAATGTTATAACGATAGATAGAATATGTTATTCATATATTCTACAAATTTGACCCCAATCGTAGCTTATAATTGTGAATTTTGAAAATAGACATCCTACTTAGTATTAATGATATATCAATATCTAGGTGTACGTCTTAATCATTGTGTAACACATAAAGATAGTTATTTAAAAATATAAAAAATATAAATGTATAATAAAATATAACATTGATAAACTGACATTTCATATTAAATTGATGCCACAAGGTAGACATAACTTATTAGGTTTTAGCGACCGCGCCACACATGCCAGTAAGAAATATTCATCTTCAACAATACCTAATGTTGACTCAGACCGACTTGTGAAAACTGTCGATGTATAAAGTTCATCTTTGATTTTGATTCCCTCTAAAAATCCAAAAGAATATTTTATTTAGAAAAGTGAAAAATTAACGTAGAAGATCACTTCTAGCATCTATTGCTTAGAGCATTGAATATCTCTTCGTTCCAACCTAGGACCAACGATTGGGCCAACCTTGGACCAACGATTGGGCCAACCTTGGACCAATGATTGGGCCAACCTTGGACCAATGATTGGGCCAACCTTGGACCAATGATTGGGCCAACCTTGGACCAACGGTTGGGCCAACCTTGGACCAATGATTGGGCCAACCTTGGACCAATGATTGGGCCAACCTTGGACCAATGATTGGGCCAACCTTGGACCAATGAATGGGCCAACATTGGTATAATCCTTTCTAGGTACCCGACTATTTTAATTTAGCAATACAATATATTGAAATCGTCTGCGCTTTTGGCACCGATGAATTATACTTGATAGCTTGTTTAAGCGTATACGGTTGATAAATGCTATAACTAGATAGTAACTGAATTACGCAGCACGTTTGACAGACAATCAAACATGTACTATAATATAATTCAATTCGAACACATTCTAGGGCCATATGTGTATTTGATGAGATCTAATGGAAACAAGATAGGTGGGCGATCATACATTTGACTTAACAGTGAAGTGTTCCGAATGAAATTAAAGCAAAAAGGAGTAAACATTTGCAATATAAGTATCGCCTGGAATTCAATTATATTGCACTTATCAACAATGATGTAATGCAATGCGGGATGGAGTATTAGCTAATTTAATGAAATAATTCAATTGGGCATGTTATACGAACTCTTCATTAGAATATTTTGTGGTTCTGAAAAGAACCGTTGTTTGTTGACGTCCAAGTGAAAAATTTAACCTCCAAAACCGTAAAGAGTACGACCTTGGCGTTTCAGAGCATAAACTACGTCCATTGCTGTAACTGTCTTCCTCTTGGCATGTTCAGTATATGTTACCGCGTCCCTGATAACATTCTCAAGGAATACTTTGAGAACACCTCTGGTTTCCTCATAGATCAGACCAGAGATTCTTTTCACGCCGCCACGACGAGCCAATCTTCTGATAGCGGGTTTAGTAATACCTTGGATATTATCACGCAAAACTTTGCGATGACGTTTAGCTCCACCTTTGCCCAATCCTTTGCCTCCTTTACCTCGACCAGTCATTTTGAATTTTCAATATCACTTCGCTGTGTTGAGAGCAACTGACACACGCTTCAAGTTCAAGTTCAAGTTCAAAAATCGTTTATTTCCTATTTGTACAATACTAATTTTTATATATATATATACAGAAAAGAGGCCTGGCTTAGGGGGATAGCCCCCTCTGCAGGCAGGAATGATTATACATTACAATGGTGGTAGATAGAGCTGCGGGTATCTACCTGAGGCGATGTGCATTTCATGGCAGTAGGGGCGAGAAAAAACCGCAGAAAACCCGCCCCGATGCATGTGGTGAGAGTTGGTAATTTGATTCTATATAATACAAATTTTAATTATGTGATTCTATACAATGCTGGATGATTTGGTTGATTGGAGTGATTCTATATAATAATAAGTGAGAGTGTGTGATTCTATATAATGCAAGTTTGTTGGGTTGAGATGTGATTCTATATAATGATATGAGATGATAAGAAAGGAGAAAAGGAAAATAAAAATATAAATATAAATGAGTACAGCGATTCTATAAAGTGCAATGTTGGTTGAGTTGATTGAGATGTGTGAATGTAGGTGAATTGAAAGAATTGATGCAGTGATGTGATGAGCAGTGAGAGGTAGTTTAAGTGATTTGCAGGTGCATGAAAATAGAGTTCAATTGTACTACTGCTAAGCGTAGAGAGAGAGTGAGTGATAGAGTGAGAGGGTGAGTTGGGCGTCTTCTTCTTATGGTCCTGGTCCTGGAGATGGCTGCAGGGGTTGTACTGCCCGGGGCCCCTAGCGGAGGGCCAGAGGGGTGTTGTCGAGGGCAGATTCCTCGTCTGGTGGAAGCCTCTCCATGGTGGAAAGGATGCGGGCTGGTGGATGTGGCACCTTTTGGCGCGGATGTCTAGTAAGGGCTCCTCGTGGGGTCCAGGGGGTATTGAGTAATTCCCTGTGTTGGGTTCTGGCTGGCTCCACCAAAGTCCTCGTGCAATACCTCCTCTGCAGTTCTTGGAGTGGATCTGAAATTTGAGAAATGTTGTTAATACGATTATATATGTCATTGGAGGGGTGAAGGAAGTTCAGCCTCAGACATTTCCTCAGTACTCTTCTCTCGAAGGACTGAAGTCGGGTCATGAGGTGGTCGGGTAGGCAGGAGTAGGGGATGCATCTATACTCTAGGATTGGTCTAATGAAAGTTTTATAAGTGTGGAGTAGTGTTTTTGGAGGGCATCCTCCAAAGGCACCCCACAACGCTGATAGTAGCGCGACCCGGCGGTTGGCTGCATCCAATGCGTTTTGGAGGTCTGGATGCCATCCAAGAGTGCGGCTGAATGTTACGCCGAGGTATCTGGCGCTGTCTGCGAGTGGAAGCCGAGTTCCCCAAAGCTGAAGTCGAAGTTCTGTGGGGTCCAGGATTTTCCGTCGGGAGTGTGTTGGGTGACGGATGAAGATGGTTTGGGTTTTGGATGGGTTGGGTTTGATCCTCCAGTTTTTACAATAGTTTGAGAAAGAGTCCAGAAGTCCTTGTCCACCGAGCTGAAGTCTTCGGGTGTGTGAGGAGTTGACGAAAAATGCCACATCGTCTGCGAAAAGAAGAGTGTTATTATTATTTGGAAAGTCATGGGTGAAGATTATGTATAGAAGAGGGCCTAAGACTGATCCCTGTGGTACGCCAGCTAAGGGGGTGAAAGGGTCTGAGATAGCACCAGAGTGCTTAACTCTAATTGATCTATCGGAAAGAAAAGATAATATGATACGGACGAAGTGATGCGGGATGCGGATGTTCAGGAGCTTTGCAATGAGGCCGGCATGCCAGACCTTGTCGAATGCTCGCTCAACATCGAGAAATATGGCGAGAGTTGCCTGGTTGTTGTTGATGGACCTAGCGGCGTGAGTGTGGAGGGAGAGAAGGGCATCACAGGTAGAGTGGTGCTGCCGGAAACCGTGTTGAAAAGTTGGGATGATACCCAGAGCTTCCACCATATCTCGGAGGCGGTGGGTCAGGATTTTGTCCAGGATTTTTCCTATGCAGTCCAGTAATGCGATGGGCCTATAAGAGTTTGGATTAGTGCGGGGTTTGTTGGGTTTCGGAATCATTATAGTGTGAGAGGATTTCCAGGCTAGTGGGAAATATGCATGTTGAAGACATGCATTGAATATGGTGGTGATGGTGGTGAAGAAATCATCAGGGCACTGTTTCAGCACTCTTCTACTGATGCTGTTGGGACCTGGGGCATTATTCGGAGACTGAAAAAGAATGTTGGTTATTTCTGCGGTGGTTATAGGTTGGAGAATGGGGGGAGGGTTGTCGATGGGCAGTGGTGGGATTGGGTTATTTGCGAATCTCCTGAATCGGTTTTCAATGTCTACAAAGAACTGTTGATTGAAGTTTGGGTGTGTGGGGACTTGGTAAATTTCTTGGAGGTGGGCTTTGAAAGTGGCGGATTTTGTGGCGGGGTCGGATATGATCGTGCCATCTTCGAGTTTAAGGTGAGATGGGTTACTACGAAATTGGCCAGTCAGGCTTCGGAATTTGTTCCAGAACTTGGAACCGTCTCTGTAGTCGAGATTTGAGGTGGCGGTGATCCATTGGTTTTCTCTGTGGCGGGATGTGAGAGTTCGGACAGTGGAATTGAGGCGGTTCCAATAGTTTTTGATATTCGGATCTCTGGTCCTTTTGTACTCGCGTAAAACGCGACGTTTCTGATGGATCAGGGTGAGAACTGATCTGGGCAGGGGGCGGAATTCTGTGTCGATAGTTATTTTGGGTATGCAGTCACGGACTGCTCTCTGAATAACCTCCTCAATGATGGATATTGAGTGGTCGATATCATTAGTGGAATTAATTGGGATGTCAGGAAGATTTAGAGAGATGTGATTTTTGAACGCTTGCCAGTCGGTCTGTCGGTAGTCAAGTATATCTTTGAAACGGGATCTAGGCCGGATGGGTTGTTGAAGACATGTATTGAGAAGAACTGGGATGTGATCTGAAGTAATGCTATCCCCTGGATAGCATTCTATTTCTACAGTATTTATAAGCCTAGAGGTGCAAATTATGTGGTCTATTATGGAGGAGCCTTGCTGAGAGATAAATGTGGGGTAGGTGTAGTCAGGACGGAAAAGTTGTAGTTCAATTAGGGCGTTGGATAGTAAGGAGCCATTGTTGTTGGTTGCGTGGTCTCCGAACTGGGTGTGGCGAGCGTTGAAGTCACCAAGCACCATGGCGCGGTTGAGGGATGCAACGTATTCTAACAGGTCGTTTGAGATGGGCTTGCCTGGAGGGCAGTAGTATGAGAAAATAGTGGTGGTGATGTTGTTGGAGTGAATATCGATAGCAATGCATTGGATGTTATTTAGAAATGGGGGAAGGGGGTGGGCTGTGACAGCTAGGTGATGGCGTGTAAGAAGGGCAACCCCTCGGCCTTGGTTATTTTAAAATGTGTTGTAGCCTGAAATGAGAAGTGGGGTTTTGATAAGGGTCCCTTGTAAGCCGAGGATCTGGACATTAGCCGATTTCAGGAGATTCTCAAGGAGCGGCTTTTTATTGCGCGCTCCTCGGCAGTTCCCCGTTCCTACCACAAAGTCCATTAGAGGTCTAAAGTATTGAATTGGATTTTGTTACCCACGCTGAGAAGGTGGGGTTTGACGCCAAATAATTTTGTCATGGCTGTTGTAAAAGATTCTATGACAATCTTGCGATTGTTGGGAAGAGAATTGAGGAGTGTAATTAATATGAATTCAATGACGGTTTTCTCGGATTTCGTGAGTTCCTCGTAGGGTACACCAGTCTCGTCATTTGGTTCTGGGGCAATTGGAGCTATTTCTTCCGGAATAGAGGAAGTCTCTTGCATTTTTGGGCATTTCGGAGAGTATGCCGGGTGGGCCCCATTGCAATTTAGGCAAGTGGGAGTCTGGACATTGGGACAGGGGTCGGAGATTTTGTGCGGATTTTCGACACAGTTTGGGCATTGCGGAGGATCTTTTCTGGTGCATTCCTGAATGGAATGACCATTACGTTGACACTTGTTGCAGTGCTTTTTTATGGTTGGTACAGCAGAGTTTTTGGATGGTTCTACTGTATGGAGTTTGAAGTCTATTGCTAGACCTCTTTGGATAAGGCGGAGAAAGGAAGATTGACAGGGAGTGACAACCCTGACAAGAGTGGTGAGTTTGCTGTCTGTTCTGGACATTATGCGGAAAACATCATGAAATTTATAGTGGCCTTCGACAAGTGCGGCCTTCACTTCGGACATTTCAATGTCCATTTGGACGCCGCGAATGACGCAGCAGTAAGATGGAGGACGGGGCTGTTTGGCTGGGATTGCTTTGACCCTAGGTTCCGAGCACTCAATTGATGTAACACCAGTTGAGTGTCTGAGGACGGTTTGGAGTTTTTTCAAATCTATTTGTATGTGAGTTCTTAGGATAGCCCTGGACTCATTGGGGCGAACTATGATAGTGTAAATGTTCTTAGGGAAGCTTGCAGGATTTACTATGGAGTTAATTTCAAACGTTCTAATAAGGTTTGCGAATTGACGTTGGCTGGTGTAACCCTTGGGGATCTTATTAATGTAGGTCGTAAAGAATCTTTGGGTTTTTGGTGTTGCTAATGGATTTTGGGGTTGAAGATTTTGGGATTGGATAACCGTCTTGTTGAGAGAAGTATTTGAGTCTGAATCGTAAGTCGATTCAGAGTCGGATTTTGGTGGGTTTGATGTGTTTCGTGCTGAGCGGCGCACGGGTTGTACACCGCTTGAGCTCGCGGAGGACTTGGTGGACATGGTAGGTAAAGTGGGAATAATTGTAGATAAAATGTTGAAATTGATTTGAAAGTATAGTAATATGTTAGTTAGTTAGTTTTTAGCATACAACGGGCCTGGGGTATTATTTAATGGCTAGTTAATGATCTGCTGGTAATTGATATTGATTCGTTAATGATGGTAATTACTGAAGGTAATTACTGAAGGTAATTACTCTTAATAACCTTGCTCTCAAGGGATTAGATTGATGATTCTATTATTGCTAATGATGTTTATCCATGAAGAGATTTGTGGTATGATATTGGCTTTATTGCAATTTTGTCGGTGTGGTTCCTGAGGGGCTATCTTGGTACCAGGGCTATACTGATACCGTTGTATGCAGTTGTGGAATAGATGAGAAATATAATGGTTAGTATATGAATAATGTATATTACCGGGCCCCTCCTGGGACCCAACGAAGTGGCGGGGCTTTGCTGAGGAACTCTCCGGGGTTGCAGCGGATTCAGAATACTGCCAGATTTTCTAGACACTTCACTATTCTATTTGCACTGTTGATTCACTGTACTCAATATAATTGGAACGCAGGTTTTCAATTAGCGCGATTGCTCTCGATGACCCTAGGTGGGTCGAACTCGGCGGACTTCTCTTAGTTCGCAACGTTGCTGATGCGAGGTTGGGAGAAGAGTGACACACGCTTCCCTGTTGGGTCATTTATATATTTTACGTAAGCCCCGCCCACAAAAATTTCTCCTTCCAATGAAATTCTACCATTGAGGGATGGCTCGTTACAACACATCTATATAAGCATGACGACAAACGTGGGGAATCATTTTCCTCGTTATCGTCATAGCGTCAGTTAGGTAAAATGGCTCGTCCGAAGCAAACCGCCCGAAAATCTACTGGAGGGAAGGCCCCTCGTAAGCAGTTGGCTACGAAAGCAGCTCGTAAGAGTGCCCCAGCCACGGGAGGAGTAAAGAAACCACATCGTTATCGCCCAGGAACTGTAGCTCTAAGAGAAATTCGCCGTTATCAAAAGAGTACAGAACTATTGATCAGGAAATTGCCATTCCAGCGTTTAGTTCGTGAAATCGCTCAAGATTTCAAAACTGATCTGAGATTCCAAAGTTCCGCAGTCATGGCTCTACAAGAAGCTAGTGAAGCTTATTTGGTTGGACTTTTTGAAGATACGAACTTGTGTGCTATCCACGCTAAGCGTGTCACCATCATGCCAAAAGATATCCAATTGGCAAGGAGGATTCGTGGAGAACGTGCCTAATTCCCAAATATATTGTCTATCCCTTGAATAAAACGGTTCTTTTCAGAACCACCAAGTTTTTTTATAGAGAATTCGTTGTTGTAACTAGTAAATGATTCATGACAAATCACAAACTCATTCAATCTAAATTAACGTAATTGTTTATCGCATTTCATAAGACATAAAGAATTGGTTGAACTATGATGTATCCTATTAAGTTTTCTCTAAGAACAGCTAAAATGTGGTACATATCGCGAGAAAAATCAACCAGTTTCATATTTGTTACAATGGTATATACGCAACGACTTCTGCTAATGTATGTGGTTCTGAGAAGAATCGTTTTTATTATATTGATAACTGAAAGTTCTGGGATGTTTTTACAGTTCTAGTGGCTCTGAAAAGAGCCGATGACATGATTTTTGTTGAGTCTACATGTAACGAACTCTTCAAACATAGTCATTGTGGTTCTGAGAAGAACCGTTTTTGCTTTATTCATAACTGAAAGTTCTGGGACGTTTTAATAATTCTAGTGGCTCTAAAAAGAACCGATGACAAGATTTTTCTGAGGCTATATGCAACAAAATCTTGAAATATACCTACCTTGTCTTGGTGGTTCTGAAAAGAACCGTTTATATCAATATGTAGCATCCTTGAAGTATTATTTAGAGCTGGTATAATTTAAATTCATCTATTACAAACTAAACGGCCAACGTTGGTCCAACCGTATTCAATAGGCGATGGTTGGCAATGTTAGTTGATTTGCTTACAGTAATAAATATATCGATTAATGGTTAATTTGACTTCTTTCAATATTTGAAAGCAAAATCGAATCAATTTACAATGTCTATTACTTTTTAAATATAAGTTTTAGGTGCATATCATAACTATAAATCATCAAATTTGTCGAATAATGTCAAAGTTTGTGGATATTTAGATGGATTTGAAATTTTAAAAAATATTCAAAGTAGTATCAGGTAGCCTCAAAATGATTAGCTCTCATCATAGTTTGCGTTAGAAATGCTATGGAAATTATGGCACGTATAAATATACAAATTCTTCATAATATTACTTTGTGGTCCTGAAAAGAACCGTTTTTTTGATGTTGTCGAAATATAAAAAATTAACCTCCAAAACCGTACAGTGTACGACCTTGACGTTTCAGAGCATAAACAACGTCCATTGCTGTAACAGTTTTCCTCTTAGCGTGTTCAGTATATGTTACCGCATCCCTGATAACATTTTCTAGAAATACTTTGAGAACTCCTCTAGTTTCTTCATAGATCAAACCAGAGATTCGTTTCACGCCTCCACGACGAGCCAACCTCCTGATAGCGGGTTTAGTGATACCCTGGATATTATCACGCAAAACTTTGCGGTGACGTTTAGCTCCCCCTTTGCCCAATCCTTTGCCTCCTTTACCTCGACCAGTCATTTTAAAAGTTATCACCTTTCTGAGTTGCTGCCAAGTTCAAGTTCAAGTTCAAAAATCGTTTATTTCCTATTTGTACAATACTAATTTTTATAGATATATATATACAGAAAAGAGGCCTGGCTTAGGGGGATAGCCCCCTCTGCAGGCAGGAATGATTATACATTACAATGGTGGTAGATAGAGCTGCGGGTATCTACCTGAGGCGATGTGCATTTCATGGCAGTAGGGGCGAGAAAAAACCGCAGAAAACCCGCCCCGATGCATGTGGTGAGAGTTGGTAATTTGATTCTATATAATACAAATTTTAATTATGTGATTCTATACAATGCTGGATGATTTGGTTGATTGGAGTGATTCTATATAATAATAAGTGAGAGTGTGTGATTCTATATAATGCAAGTTTGTTGGGTTGTGATGTGATTCTATATAATGATATGAGATGATAAGAAAGGAGAAAAGGAAAATAAAAATATAAATATAAATGAGTACAGCGATTCTATAAAGTGCAATGTTGGTTGAGTTGATTGAGATGTGTGAATGTAGGTGAATTGAAAGAATTGATGCAGTGATGTGATGAGCAGTGAGAGGTAGTTTAAGTGATTTGCAGGTGCATGAAAATAGAGTTCAATTGTACTACTGCTAAGCGTAGAGAGAGAGTGAGTGATAGAGTGAGAGGGTGAGTTGGGCGTCTTCTTCTTATGGTCCTGGTCCTGGAGATGGCTGCAGGGGTTGTACTGCCCGGGGCCCCTAGCGGATGGCCAGAGGGGTGTTGTCGAGGGCAGATTCCTCGTCTGGTGGAAGCCTCTCCATGGTGGAAAGGATGCGGGCTGGTGGATGTGGCACCTTTTGGCGCGGATGTCTATTAAGGGCTCCTCGTGGGGCCCAGGGGGTATTGAGTAATTCCCTGTGTTGGGTTCTGGCTGGCTCCACCAAAGTCCTCGTGCAATACCTCCTCTGCAGTTCTTGGAGTCGATCTGAAATTTGAGAAATGTTGTTAATACGATTAT
The DNA here is from genome assembly GCA_958507055.1 of Crioceris asparagi. Taxonomy (NCBI): domain Eukaryota; kingdom Metazoa; phylum Arthropoda; class Insecta; order Coleoptera; family Chrysomelidae; genus Crioceris; species Crioceris asparagi. Next base: position 306,239 of record CAUEHI010000681.1, read on the forward strand.
ATATGTCATTGGAGGGGTGAAGGAAGTTCAGCCTCAGACATTTCCTCAGTACTCTTCTCTCGAAGGACTGAAGTCGGGTCATGAGGTGGTCGGGTAGGCAGGAGTAGGGGATGCATCTATACTCTAGGATTGGTCTAATGAAAGTTTTATAAGTGTGGAGTAGTGTTTTTGGATGGCATCCTCCAAAGGCACCCCACAACGCTGATAGTAGCGCGACCCGGCGGTTGGCTGCATCCAATGCGTTTTGGAGGTCTGGTTGCCATCCAAGAGTGCGGCTGAATGTTACGCCGAGGTATCTGGCGCTGTCTGCGAGTGGAAGCCGAGTTCCCCAAAGCTGAAGTCGAAGTTCTGTGGGGTCCAGGATTTTCCGTCGGGAGTGTGTTGGGTGACGGATGAAGATGGTTTGGGTTTTGGATGGGTTGGGTTTGATCCTCCAGTTTTTACAATAGTTTGAGAAAGAGTCCAGAAGTCCTTGTCTACCGAGCTGAAGTCTTCGGGTGTGTGAGGAGTTGACGAAAAATGCCACATCGTCTGCGAAAAGAAGAGTACTATTATTATTTGGGAAGTCATGGGTGAAGATTATGTATAGAAGAGGGCCTAAGACTGATCCCTGTGGTACGCCAGCTAAGGGGGTGAAAGGGTCTGAGATAGCACCAGAGTGCTTAACTCTAATTGATCTATCGGAAAGAAAAGATAATATGATACGGACGAAGTGATGCGGGATGCGGATGTTCAGGAGCTTTGCAATGAGGCCGGCATGCCAGACCTTGTCGAATGCTCGCTCAACATCGAGAAATATGGCGAGAGTTGCCTGGTTGTTGTTGATGGACCTAGCGGCGTGAGTGTGGAGGGAGAGAAGGGCATCACAGGTAGAGTGGTGCTGCCGGAAACCGTGTTGAAAAGTTGGGATGATACCCAGAGCTTCCACCATATCTCGGAGGCGGTGGGTCAGGATTTTGTCCAGGATTTTTCCTATGCAGTCCAGTAATGCGATGGGCCTATAAGAGTTTGGATTAGTGCGGGGTTTGTTGGGTTTCGGAATCATTATAGTGTGAGAGGATTTCCAGACTAGTGGGAAATATGCATGTTGAAGACATGCATTGAATATGGTGGTGATGGTGGTGAAGAAATCATCAGGGCACTGTTTCAGCACTCTTCTACTGATGCTGTTGGGACCTGGGGCATTATTCGGAGACTGAAAAAGAATGTTGGTTATTTCTGCGGTGGTTATAGGTTGGAGAATGGGGGGAGGGTTGTCGATGGGCAGTGGTGGGATTGGGTTATTTGCGAATCTCCTGAATCGGTTTTCAATGTCTACAAAGAACTGTTGATTGAAGTTTGGGTGTGTGGGGACTTGGTAAATTTCTTGGAGGTGGGCTTTGAAAGTGGCGGATTTTGTGGCGGGGTCGGATATGATCGTGCCATCTTCGAGTTTAAGGTGAGATGGGTTACTACGAAATTGGCCAGTCAGGCTTCGGAATTTGTTCCAGAACTTGGAACCGTCTCTGTAGTCGAGATTTGAGGTGGCGGTGATCCATTGGTTTTCTCTGTGGCGGGATGTGAGAGTTCGGACAGTGGAATTGAGGCGGTTCCAATAGTTTTTGATATTCGGATCTCTGGTCCTTTTGTACTCGCGTAAAACGCGACGTTTCTGATGGATCATGGTGAGAACTGATCTGGACAGGGGGCGGAATTCTGTGTCGATAGTTATTTTGGGTATGCAGTCACGGACTGCTCTCTGAATAACCTCCTCAATGATGGATATTGAGTGGTCGATATCATTAGTGGAATTAATTGGGATGTCAGGAAGATTTAGAGAGATGTGATTTTTGAACGCTTGCCAGTCGGTCTGTCGGTAGTCAAGTGTATCTTTGAAACGGGATCTAGGCCGGATGGGTTGTTGAAGACATGTATTGAGAAGAACTGGGATATGATCTGAAGTAATGCTATCCCCTGGATAGCATTCTATTTCTACAGTATTTATAAGCCTAGAGGTGCAAATTATGTGGTCTATTATGGAGGAGCCTTGCTGAGAGAGAAATGTGGGGTAGGTGTAGTCAGGACGGAAAAGTTGTAGTTCAATTAGGGCGTTGGATAGTAAGGAGCCATTGTTGTTGGTTGCGTGGTCTCCGAACTGGGTGTGGCGAGCGTTGAAGTCACCAAGCACCATGGCGCGGTTGAGGGATGCAACGTATTCTAACAGGTCGTTTGAGATGGGCATGCCTGGAGGGCAGTAGTATGAAAAAATAGTGGTGGTGATGTTGTTGGAGTGAATATCGATAGCAATGCATTGGATGTTATTTAGAAATGGGGGAAGGGGGTGGGCTGTGACAGCTAGGTGATGGCGTGTAAGAAGGGCAACCCCTCGGCCTTGGTTATTTTGAAATGTGTTGTAGCCTGAAATGAGAAGTGGGGTTTTGATAAGGGTCTCTTGTAAGCCGAGGATCTGGACATTAGCCGATTTCAGGAGATTCTCAAGGAGCGGCTTTTTATTGCGCGCTCCTCGGCAGTTCACCGTTCCTACCACAAAGTCCATTAGAGGTCTAAAGTATTGAATTGGATTTTGTTACCCACGCTGAGAAGGTGGGATTTGACGCCAAATAATTTTGTCATGGCTGTTGTAAAAGATTCTATGACAATCTTGCGATTGTTGGGAAGAGAATTGAGGAGTGTAATTAATATGAATTCAATGACGGTTTTCTCGGATTTCGTGAGTTCCTCGTAGGGTACGCCAGTCTCGTCATTTGGTTCTGGGGCAATTGGAGCTATTTCTTCCGGAATAGAGGAAGTCTCTTGCATTTTTGGGCATTTCGGAGAGTATGCCGGGTGGGCCCCATTGCAATTTAGGCAAGTGGGAGTCTGGACATTGGGACAGGGGTCGGAGATTTTGTGCGGATTTTCGACACAGTTTGGGCATTGCGGAGGATCTTTTCTGGTGCATTCCTGAATGGAATGACCATTACGTTGGCACTTGTTGCAGTGCTTTTTTATGGTTGGTACAGCAGAGTTTTTGGATGGTTCTGAGTTGCTGCCTTAAAGAGCTCTTACTTATACGTTTTGTTAGCCCCGCCCACATAGAATTATTCAGCCAACGAAATTCTTTCTTCGCGGGATAGGTCCGACATATATATATATCTATAAATATGACCAATGTGTATTTTCTTCCTGATCGTCATAGCGTCAATTAGGTAAAATGGCTCGTACGAAACAAACCGCACGTAAATCTACTGGAGGAAAGGCTCCTCGTAAGCAGTTAGCTACGAAAGCAGCTCGTAAGAGTGCTCCTGCTACCGGAGGAGTAAAGAAACCACATCGTTATCGTCCAGGCACTGTAGCTCTCAGAGAAATCCGTCGTTATCAAAAGAGTACAGAGCTATTGATCAGGAAATTGCCATTTCAGCGTTTAGTTCGTGAAATCGCTCAAGATTTCAAAACTGATTTGAGATTCCAAAGTTCCGCTGTCATGGCTTTACAAGAAGCCAGTGAAGCTTATTTGGTTGGACTTTTTGAAGATACGAACTTATGTGCTATCCACGCTAAACGTGTCACGATCATGCCAAAAGACATCCAATTAGCAAGGAGGATTCGTGGGGAACGCGCTTAGAGACCTTAGAGTCTATTGAAAAAATGAAACGGTTCTTTTCAGAACCACAAATTGTTTACATAGAGAATTTGTTTTTGAAAAACGTAGTGCATTCTCCTTATGCAGCTATCAATGATAAAGACTGATTGACTAAGTCTCGGTACTTGACCTTTCTTCGTTCAAGGCAGATTTTGACCGCCTAATCTAGTGATTCAATGATATCTGTTATTCCTGGTCTAGATTTTATGAAATTAGGATCACAGAGAACTACTTGGAATTGGTTAATTCGACAAGAAATATTGTTCAATTTATAAATTGAAAATTTATTTATTAATCATATAATTAACGTTCAGAAACATTCAATGAATTTTATTAACTCTCAAAAGAGCCTTCGTCAAATTTTTTTTCAGACTATATATAACGAATTCCTTAAATATATTCTTTGTGGTTCTGAAAAGAACCGTTTTCATCTATTTTTAGCCCCTCAAAGTATTACTTAGAGCTGGTGTATTTTGTAACGGCTTTGGTGCCTTCGCTTACGGCGTGCTTAGCTAATTCGCCTGGCAAAAGAAGACGTACAGCAGTTTGAATCTCTCTGCTCGTTATCGTACTTCTCTTATTATAATGAGCCAGACGGGAAGCTTCAGCAGCAATACGTTCGAAAATATCATTCACAAAGCTATTCATGATACTCATAGCTTTGCTGGAAATTCCAGTATCAGGATGAACTTGTTTCAATACTTTGTAGATGTAAATTGCGTAGCTCTCCTTCCTCCTCCTCTTTTTTTTCTTGTCAGACTTGGAAATATTTTTCTGGGCTTTACCAGCTTTCTTAGCGGCTTTACCGCTTGTCTTTGGTGGCATTTTCTTTCGATTGAGCGATACGAAGGCGAAAACGAATATGACACAACTGCTGTTACACGAGAGAGAGAGAGAGAGAGAGAGTCTCGAAGCTATTGACTTTTGAATGATTAAGAGTTCATTAGTAAATAATGAACTGTTAATTTGGCATTTTGTGTCTTGTGTTTGAAAGCATGCCACAAAGAATGAATTTTAATCGCTTACGCGAATGTTAAAAGTCTCTCTCAATTTTAAATTTTGAAGCAAAGGAATTATTTTTAGCCATTCCTTATACCTTGAATGATGGTGGTATATAGGCGTATAGAAATGAATTTACAGATCTAAAATTTGAAATAATTCTCTCATCATCTCATGATGCGATGGTGTATCAGTTTGTATCGTATTCGATATGGCGCGTTCTCGAATGTCAGAGACCCTATGTCGTCCGTCAGAGGTGAATTCAATACAGTCAGATTATAAAATCTTTCTGTATTTTTGAGTATTAAGTTCTCTATCGCGGTGACTCTAAAGTGTCTATAAAGGTCATTGTTCGTAATCTCCCAATGTCTGGCAACTTTGATAGTTCTTAGAACCCGCCTTTCGGCAAAAGCTATTTTATTGAAAGTGGAATTTGATGTCGAGGACCATACAGGAGCCGCATACGTCAGAACTGGCCTTATATATGCTTTATAAAGCTGAAGTTTAGTATTACATTCAAGAGGTGATCTTTGACATATGTAGGGGTAAAGGACGCAGGCTGCTCCTTTTGTTCTGTTGATGATATTGTGAACATGTTCATTGAAATTTAATTTCTTGTCTAGTGTAACTCCTAGGTATGTCAAAGATTTTACCTCTGTTATGAATGAATTATTGAGTTTGAGTCTTAAAATTGGCTCTAGTTCTGATTTGCGGTTAAAGTTAATCAGACTTGTTTTGTCTGCGTTAACCTTAATTTTCCATTTTTTTAAAGTATTCAGACAAAATCCTTAAATGAAGATCTAGCCTTTTATAGTTTAATCGCGGTGCTGTTGAGCTTGCAATGATCGCGGTGTCATCCGCGAACATTGCAAGTTCAGTGTTATTACCTTTAGGTATGTCGTTTATATAAAATAAAAATAAAATTGGAGAAAGAGGGCTGCCTTGTGGTACTCCAGCTGGTATATTTAGTGTTTCAGAAGAAAAGTTATTAATTTTGACTGCATATTGTCTGTTCTTGAGGAACGACTTTATGATATTTATTAAATGGGACGGAAATTTCAATTTGATAACTTTATAGACAAGGCCCTCGTGCCATACGGTATCGAAGGCCTTCTCTATATCTAGTGTAACAACTGAAGTTGTCTGATTGATATTATAATTAATTTTAACTTTATTGATTATCCTTGCCAGCTGGAGTTCCGTACTGAGCTTTGCTCTAAATCCAAATTGTTCATTAATAAGGATTTTATTAATATTTTCGAATTACATGATCTGTTTGACCAGAATTCTGTCCATTATTTTACTTAGTGCTGGTAACAGACTGATCGGGCGATAGGATTCCGGTTTATCTGCCGGTTTCTTAGGTTTCTTTAATGGTAGTATAACGGCTTGTTTCCATCCTTTCGGATAGTAGCCATTATTTAAACAATTTTTAATTATGTAATATATTTGTATTAAACCTTTTCGCGGCAACATTTTAAGTTGTTTGTTCTGAATTCCATCATACCCTGGTGCCTTGAAGGGCCGGGAGTGGCGGATTATCTCAATAATTTGCATAGGATTAATTAAATAATCCCTGCTAATTGTGGCGCTGAGATGATCCTCGACTCCCGTTCGAATAATATTTTCGAAGTCTGGGTCGTGGAATTCATTGGTGTCGGTAATGAGGTGGTTTTTATTGAGTATATTTGCAAGTAATTTGGCTTTCTCTAAGGAGGTGACAGCCGTTATATTACCATTTTTGAGTGTCGGTATGTTTCCAAATCCACCCGATTTTCGAGCTTTGACCTCTTTCCAAACATTGCCTCTAGATTCTTGTGCTTTTAGTAATGATTTGCGCCACATATTCTCGCGATGTTCCTTTAATTGTGTTTGAAATAGGGCATCCAATGCAAAGAGGTCAATCTTGTTAAAGTTATTTGGATTTTTCTGAAATATACGCCTCGCCCTGTTTCTAGACTTCCTCAATTTCTCGAGGTCAGGGGGCAATTTATAGTGAGTGCATTCGGGTTGATTTGGAATGAACTTGTCACTCGCTTTCCGAATGATTTTATTGAATTTATGAATAGTTAAATCAATGTCGTTATTCGACATTTGATTTCTGTTTAAAGTTAATTTGGATTTAATATAGTTCTTATATCCCGGCCAGTCTGCGTTAGCATAATCTTTCATTATTCGAGGTTGATATTCATCGAATTCCAGATTGGATATTTTTAAATGAATTGGTCTATGGTCAGAATTAAGGTCGTTTAAGACATAGATGTTCGAAATGTTTGTGTTTTTACACAAGGCTAGATCGATAACGCTTTTGGTTTTCCCATCAGCAGAGTATCTAGTGGGTTCGGCTGGTGGGTGAATGTTAATATTGATGTTTTCACAGACACGTTCTAGCTTAGTGCCGTTGTTGTTATTTTTAGAGTCCCACAAGATATTTCTGCTGTTGAGATCTCCAACTAAAATGACTCTGTCCAACCCTTCAAATAGGCCCACAACATCTTTTTCTAAAGTTTTGTAATTGTTTTTAATATAACAAGCAATAATGTGTGCTCCGTCTTTCAATCTAATGGTGATATTCTCAATCGGATTCGTATTGATGATACGCTGCGTTGGAATTGATTTTTTGACAAAAATTGCGAGACCTCCTGTACTAACACCTCTAGAATTTGGAGCTCGATTCTGGGTATATGAATAATAATTCCTGAATTTGGGAGTTGACTTTACTTGACTGAGGTAGGTCTCGTTAAGTGCAATAATGTCGAAGTTGTTGGTGTTAACGAACGATCGGAATTCGTTCAATTTAGGTGTTAAACTTTGACAGTTCCAATGAATAATATTGAGTTTAGCTGACTTCGCCAATGGGGACTTAGTCATTAGACTAAATCAGCATATTTGGCGAAAATTTGAATTTTTTCCAGACCAGAACTGGCTTGAGAAAGCTCCGTTTTTAAATTTCTAACGACTTTGATCATATGCGAAATGTTGCATATGCTGTTGAGTTCTTTTATCTCTTGCATCAATTCCTGCAGCTCGGAAGTTGAATCCTTTGAAGTTTGTGGAGCTGATACTATTCTATTATAGCTAGTTCTATTAATAGCGCTAGCAATAGGGGTCTCAGAATTTTTAAGGGCCGGGAAGTCAGCTTTAGTGAATTTTGGTGATACAGGGGCCTTTTTTGGAGTTGCTGTGACTGAAGGTTGAGGTTTTGTTGAGATATTCCGATCACCAAGATATTTCAGAAGAGCTGGGCATTTGGAGTAATTGGCTGCATGTTCTTGGTGACAATTGCAGCATTTAACTTTTGAATTTTCATCTTTACTGCAATTTGAAGTCAGATGCGGAAGAATGCACTTCACACATCTCGGTTTCCTATTGCAGTAATTTTTTGAGTGCCCAAAAGCCTGGCATCTCTTACATTGGATGTAATTTTGCGATCTGGTGTATTTTTCCCAGCTAATTTTTAGTTGATCTATATATCTAATATTTTTGACAGAATTAATATCAGTATCGCTTGATACCGTTACTAGATATGATAGCCCAGCTTCTCTGTTTTTATTAAGTAGGGGCACACATTTTAAAATTTTAATTGATGGTAAAGAGTTAATTATATATTTGGGTTCAAGATTAGGTGCCGCCTTGAGCACGATAAGTTTTCCCTTATTGGACTGTTTTTGGTAGGTGTTACACTCTACCCCGTCCTTTTCAAAAGATTTATAGATTAAGTCGTGATCGACTTCTGAGTTGACTTCAATTTTGGTAATATGATTTTTTACTGAAATGGAAAATTTATCGTGTCCAAGAAGTTCTTTTAGACTTTCGATAAGTGAGAATGGATTCTTTACCTTTTCAACAATGACTATGGGTGGAGTCCATTTCCTCCGTGGTTTAGCGGGGGTGACAACTGCCGTGTGGGGATGGCCTGACGTTGAAGGTCTCGGATCTACTTCCTCCTCGCTGTCGGTGAGGGCTTGGAATTGGTTATCTAGTTTGATGTTTTTCCTTTTCTGGCCTTTTGGTTGTTTTCCGGTACGTTTTGGTCTTGTAAATTTGCCACTTTCGTCGCAAATTTCCATTACGTTGATGTTTGAACCTTCCATATTGGGTAACGAATTGTTTCTGTAGAAACAGTCTTTAAATGTTCTAT
>CAUEHI010000681.1:320000-350000 GCA_958507055.1 Crioceris asparagi
GACCGACATACCCCTACTATCAAAAAAGCTAACAGCCTTCTTAAGAAGACTGCTAGCGTCCCGTGTCGTATTGGCCATTATAATGAGATCATCGGCATAGCCTAAAACAGCGACCTTGAGGTGTTCGGTGATCTGTGCACCAAGACCAGTGTCTTCTAACTCGCAGATTAGCTCGTCTATCACCATATTGAAGATGTATGGTGACAAGGGGTCGCCCTGTTTGACCCCTCGCGTCATGTTTATCCTCTTGGTCTCTCTACCACCCACCGTTATACTAGTGGAACACCCGTGATAAGTGTCCATCAGGTATTTCGCCATAAACCCATTGATCTTAAAACGCTTCAGAGCTCGTTCAAAAGAGTGGTGTGAAATAGTGTCGAACGCTTTACGAAGATCTAAGGAGATTACGTTATACGGACGTTTCTGCCTCCTCCTTGTTTTGATGAAGGAGTGCAGCGTGAGATTGTTAATCATGACACCGTCAGTACGCATAAAACCTCGCTGGTGCGGGTGAAGACCAATATTCCCGAGGCGCTTGCCCAGGATTCGGTGTAGCACTCGTACGAAAACCGAGGATATAGTTATGGGACGCCAGTTGTCAACCAGTCTGCTGTCCCCGCTCTTGGGGATCAAGATTGTCCTGTTGTTCTTAAACGACTCAGGCGATACGCCGTATAAGAGCATACCGTTGAACAACAGGACCAGCCGCTGCACTTTTGTCTTCCGCAGCATGGCTAGCGTTAATCCGTCAGCACCAGCCGCGTTAGACTTGGTGCTAGACAGAGACCAAGTTACCTCGGCTTCTGAGACAGGATCGGAGAAGCTCCTAACCCCGTCCTTTTCTACGACTGGCTCTTGATCTAAAGGAGATGCAGACTGAAAGATTTCCCGGTATGCCATCTCCACACCCTCGATCCTCGGTACTTCTACCGTGCTACTGGCAGGCATATCCTCAAGGATAGCCCTCGCACATCCAGCTCGATTCATGCGAAACTCACGTTGGGCTCTTTTATAGACTAGTTGCCTTTGCTGAGCCTGATTACCAGTATTAGAATTTTGACGGGTAGCGTTCTGACCACGTCCAGCCACTTTGGGCTTTGGAGCAAGAACGGATGAAGAATATTGTTCTATTGCTCTTTTCGCCTCGTTGGTAAATCTCACATTAGTATTTACTATGAAATTGAGGAAGAGCTGATCTTCCTCAATCCAGCCGGTCTTACTGGAAAAATACTCTGTTAGGAATAAACGTAATCTCGTGATTTCACTCGGAACGAACTCTTCCGCATTGGGATTCAAAACAGACGTCTCCGACCCCGTCTGATTATTCGCCCCCTCGGAATTAGCGAAGGTGTCTGTTGGATCGTTACCTTGATCCGGAGGATTTGGCGACGATGACCTTGGAGTATCACTATGCGCATCCGGCCTGGATCCGGGTACTGTTGGATTTTTGGAATTAAAAAAAAAGCCATCCTCCCCGTGCTTTTCAACACCCGACTGACAAAAAAGCGGGACATCATCAGGCTCTCGAGAGGGCCCGGCGATGTCCCGCTGATCCGCAGTGGGTGTGCCCGGTGGGACTTTGGAAATTTTTTGACAAAAAAGCCGAGTGCCGACTCGCTCCCTTGGAAGCTCGCCAACACCCGGCTGGTTAAGGTTGTTTTGTCTCTGAAGTTTTAACTCCGCCACGTATTCCCGGTACCTGGGGTCCTTCCTTCGATATTTAATTTGGTCAATCGTCATATGCTTGAAATCGGTTGCAATTAGAAACTGATTGACAAATTTCCCATCGAAGGAGGCCTCGGCTTTTGCCATTTTAATCTGCTCTAAGTCATTCCAGACAGGTTTCTCCAATTGGTCCGGATGCTCATATTTACCCTCCAATTCGCCGTTATACTCAACAGGGTGAGCTTTGGTCATATGAAGACGTTTGCCTCCAAAAGACTTAAACTCCACCCCGCATATTTCACAGACGCACTCGTTGTCTCGATTAGGTCCTCTGCATCGCAGTCGTCGTAGATGCTCTTTAAGGCCTTTTTCAGTGACGAAGTTCGTGCCACATATACACAACACCATTGTCGCAGGTTCAGATGGTGAGTAGTTGCAGACAGATGCTAACAGCTCTTGTCTACTTTTGACGGTTATAGTCGGATACCACTACCCACACAAAGAAAATGCCGAAATGGCAGATAGAAAAAAGGAAAATTCACTCAGTAAACCTCCGGAAATTTTTGCATAAAAAAAGAGACGCTCATACACAAGTGTATAAGACGTCTCGAGTGAATTTCAGCAGAACAAAACTGAAGATGGACGTTTTGTTTCCTTAGTGCTGAATAAGTTGGAAGTTTCCGGAGTCGCCGCCGTCTTTAGCTCACTGTCCCTGTCACAAGTACTGGGAACAGCTACCCCAACTCTCGCCACGGGGAGGCAGACGGTCGACTTGCACACTAAAAAACGCTTATAAATATCACAAACTTACACACTGTAATCACAATATCAAGCGCTCCCTCGTGTGCCAGAGAGTCTAGTTACTCCCGCCGTTTACCCGCGCTTGCTTGAATTTCTTCACTTTGACATTCAGAGCACTGGGCAGAAATCACATTGCGTCAACACCCGCTGGGGCCATCGCAATGCTTTGTTTTAATTAGACAGTCGGATTCCCCCGGTCCGTGCCAGTTCTGAGCTGACCGTTGAATGGCGGCCGAAGAAACTACCGGACGCTCTTGCGAGCGCACCCGGAGCCTCGCAGCAAGACGGTTCCGTGGGAGGCCAAGGCACGAGACCGAATTCGGATCCGTAATTGCCCGAAAGCAACACTTCACCTCACCCAGGCCCGGCACGTCAGCCGCAACCCACTTTCTCGCCAAGCCCGACACGCCCCGATCCTCAGAGCCAATCCTTATCCCGAAGTTACGGATCCAATTTGCCGACTTCCCTTACCTACATTATTCTATCGACTAGAGGCTCTTCACCTTGGAGACCTGCTGCGGATATGGGTACGAACCAGCGCGACGCCTCCCGTGGCCCTCTCCCGGATTTTCAAGGTCCGAGGGGAAGATTCGGACACCGCTGCAAATGCGGTGCTCTTCGCGTTCCAAACCATATCTCCCTGCTAGAGGATTCCATGGAACTCGAACGCTTATGCAGAAAAGAAAACTCTTCCCGAATCTCCCGACGGCGTCTCCGGGTCCATTTGGGTTGCCCCGACGAACTCTCTGACGAGGGCCCGACTTTTTGACGGTTCCGCTGCTGGGTTCTGGAATAGGAACCAGATTCCCTTTCGCCCGACGGGTGTGCACAACAAACAATATGTGTATTGTAAAACAAACACCACATCAACATCGGCTTTCGCCTAGGGCTTAGGATCGACTGACTCGTGTGCAACGGCTGTTCACACGAAACCCTTCTCCACGTCAGTCCCCCAGGGCCTCGCTGGAGTATTTGCTACTACCACCAAGATCTGCACCGACGGCGGCTCCAGACGGCCTCACGGCCAGCCCTTCTGCGCTCACCGACGCGACCCTCCTACTCGTCAGGGCTTCATGGCCAGTTCAATGAACTAACCGCACATGCCGCTGACGGCCGAGTATAAGCACGACGCTTCAGCGCCATCCATTTTCAGGGCTAGTAACGCCTTTCATGGTATCCCATAAGCGTCGATTTAGGCGCTTTAACTCGGCGTTTGGTTCATCCCACAGCGCCAGTTCTGCTTACCAAAAATGGCCCACTTGGCACTCTGATTCGAGTCTCACGGCTTCATGTTCGAGCAAGCCGGAGATCTCACCCATTTAAAGTTTGAGAATAGGTTGAGGTCGTTTCGACCCCAATGCCTCTAATCATTCGCTTTACCGGATGAAACTCGTACGCAACGAGCGCCAGCTATCCTGAGGGAAACTTCGGAGGGAACCAGCTACTAGATGGTTCGATTAGTCTTTCGCCCCTATACCCAGTTCCGACGATCGATTTGCACGTCAGAATCGCTACGGACCTCCATCAGGGTTTCCCCTGACTTCGTCCTGACCAGGCATAGTTCACCATCTTTCGGGTCCCAGCGTGTACGCTCTTGGTGCGCCTCTTCTCGCAATGAGAACGAGACGCCCCGGGAATGCGGAACGGCCACTTTAAAGGTAAACCGCCCATCTTCCCTCGATTCACGCAAGGCGAATCTTTACTTTCATTACGCCTTTAGGTTTAGTTATGTCCCAATGACTCGCGCACATGCTAGACTCCTTGGTCCGTGTTTCAAGACGGGTCCTGAGAGTACCCAATGCTATAGCGTCGCAGATCGGTGTTTCAAAGAGGTCTGTTCGAGAACACCACAGCCAACAGTCACTCGGGCGTAGGAACGGCACTAGGTCCGATCTCCACGTAACAACGAATGCGCTTGCCATGGGCCGAACGCTAACTGAGTAGCGGCCCCACACCATCTTTATACCGTCGAGCGAGTCGACCGGGACACCACGGGTTCACGCAAAACGCCGAAACGTTTACGTGGACTCCACCGTGGACCTTAGACCGACACCCAACGGATCGCGACGTCCTACAAGGGGAAAAGTGCACGCGTTCGATATCAGAACAAAAAGCAGAAGTAGCTAACGACGCGAACGCCATCAGTCATTCAACTGCTCATTGCTGACAACCGAAACGCGAATGAATTTCCCCATTCGAACTTTCGGGTTTCTCAGGTTTACCCCTGAACGGTTTCACGTACTCTTGAACTCTCTCTTCAAAGTGCTTTTCAACTTTCCCTCACGGTACTTGTTCGCTATCGGTCTCGTGGTCATATTTAGCCTTAGATGGAGTTTACCACCCACTTAGGGCTGCACTCTCAAGCAACCCGACTCTGAGGAGAGATCCTCCCGCGATCGGCAACAGTCACTACGGGCCTGGCACCCTCTCTGGGCTGTGGCCCCGTTCAAGATGGACTTGGACGCGTCGCACGATCTCGGGATAAACGAATCCTCCCTAACACCACATTTCCCGGCGCCCGATATCGGCCGCGGGATTCGGTGCTGGGCTTTTCCCTGTTCGCTCGCAGCTACTGAGGGAATCCTAGTTAGTTTCTTTTCCTTCGCTTAATAATATGCTTAAATTCAGCGAGTAGTCTCACCTACTCTGAGGTCGATTAAATAATTGAATAGCATTCGAACAACTTATACTCTCCCGTATGCACATATTGTTTCTACTCTTGGCGATCAGACGTCGTCCTCAAAGAAAGAAGATTCTCGGACACGACGATCGCGCTCGTTATTAGAAACGTGCTGCAGGCGAGATATAGTCGCTTTAACGACGTGTTCATGCTGTGAGTTATTCGAAAACATCGAGTGTCTTAACAAATAACTCACCACTTTCGTGTTTTAGAATGCCGTGAGTACGAGAGTACGCCACGTCAGCATTCAACACGCTCCGACATTTCCTCATCAAAATGAGAAAACCGAGCAGTCTTTGAAATTGATACGACCCTCAGCCAGGAGTAGTCCGGGAACAGTATCCGAGGACTGCAATGTGCGTTCGAAATGTCGATGTTCATGTGTCCTGCAGTTCACAAGTTGACGCGCAATTAGCTGCGTTCTTCATCGACCCACGAGCCAAGTGATTCACCGTTCAGGGTAATCATTTTTTAGACGTATAATCGTCATAATATATAGATTATCAGTACAATAAATTTATTAAAACAAAAAGATGCCGATTCGTATAATACATATACAATTATTGAGCAAGCATAATTCAAACAAGGCATGCTCATGTAATGTACACGATCAGATACCTTTCATTTATTTCCTTTCACAGAAATGTATAGACGTCATACTATTATAACGTATTGCGACAGGGCGAATTCTTCTAACACCATTGGAGATATACATGGTTATATATGATATATAACATGTCATAATTCTCCTACAAAGATTTGACATTACTGTCATTTCTTATAGGTACCCATGTGAACGCAAGTTATTTAAAAAAACGTCAAGAGTATACCCTCTTACCAAAGGAAATGAAATATATTGCAATAATGAGGTTACACATATCTTTCAAAAGCGTGTAAATTCATTGTGCAATCGCTTATCATTGATGAATACAACAACAAGTAATATACATAATAGAAAGATTATGTATCAACATGTATGTATGCACCAAAACAAGCAAATTCGTTCAAAAGGTGTAATAAAACAGACATGTCATGTAGACAAACACTGTAATGATCCTTCCGCAGGTTCACCTACGGAAACCTTGTTACGACTTTTACTTCCTCTAAATGATCAAGTTTGGTCATCTTTCCGGCAGCATCGACGACGCCGAAACGCCATGAAGTACCAGTCCGAAGACCTCACTAAATCATTCAATCGGTAGTAGCGACGGGCGGTGTGTACAAAGGGCAGGGACGTAATCAACGCGAGCTTATGACTCGCGCTAGCACGAAGGAGGTTCAGCGGGTTACCCGGGCCGCTCGGCCAGGGAGGACACGCTGATTCCTTCAGTGTAGCGCGCGTGCGGCCCAGAACATCTAAGGGCATCACAGACCTGTTATTGCTCAATCTCGTGCGGCTAGAAGCCGCCTGTCCCTCTAAGAAGAATTGTTTGTACGCCGACAGTAAAAACCGCGCGCCACAAGGGCGAACCCAAGCAGGCGGGCCTTTGGGATGTCGAAATACGCCTAGTTAGCAGGCTAGAGTCTCGTTCGTTATCGGAATTAACCAGACAAATCGCTCCACCAACTAAGAACGGCCATGCACCACCACCCACCGAATCAAGAAAGAGCTCTCAATCTGTCAATCCTTCCGGTGTCCGGGCCTGGTGAGGTTTCCCGTGTTGAGTCAAATTAAGCCGCAGGCTCCACTCCTGGTGGTGCCCTTCCGTCAATTCCTTTAAGTTTCAGCTTTGCAACCATACTTCCCCCGGAACCCAAAAGCTTTGGTTTCCCGGAAGCTGCCCGCCGAGTCATCGGAGGAACGTCGGCGGATCGCTAGCTGGCATCGTTTATGGTTAGAACTAGGGCGGTATCTGATCGCCTTCGAACCTCTAACTTTCGTTCTTGATCAATGAAAGCGTTTTTGGCAAATGCTTTCGCTTCTGTCCGTCTTGCGACGATCCAAGAATTTCACCTCTAACGTCGCAATACGAATGCCCCCATCCGTTCCTATTAATCATTACCTCGGGGTTCCGAAAACCAACAAAATAGAACCGAGGTCCTATTCCATTATTCCATGCACACAGTATTCAGGCGAAGTTTTAGCCTGCTTTAAGCACTCTAATTTGTTCAAAGTAAACGTGCCGGCCCACCTCGACACTCAGTGAAGAGCACCGCGGCGGGATTGAGTTGGGCCGCCCTTGCGAGCTAAGCCCACCGGCAGGACGTCCCACGGCACGCCAGTTGACACCGCGTACGATGAACCGGCGGCGCGGGACACAGATTCGACTACGAGCTTTTTAACCGCAACAACTTTAATATACGCTATTGGAGCTGGAATTACCGCGGCTGCTGGCACCAGACTTGCCCTCCAATTGATCCTCGTTAAAGGGTTTAGAGTGTACTCATTCCGATTACGGGGCCTCGGATGAGTCCCGTATCGTTATTTTTCGTCACTACCTCCCCGTGCCGGGAGTGGGTAATTTGCGCGCCTGCTGCCTTCCTTGGATGTGGTAGCCGTTTCTCAGGCTCCCTCTCCGGAATCGAACCCTGATTCCCCGTTACCCGTTACAACCATGGTAGGCGCAGAACCTACCATCGACAGTTGATAAGGCAGACATTTGAAAGATGCGTCGCCGGTGCTAGACCGTGCGATCAGCGTAAAGTTATTCAGAGTCACCAAGTTGTACGATGACGAGCAAGCCCGCCACCGATTGGTTTTGATCTAATAAAAGCGCTCCTTCCGTCTCCGGTTGGAGCTCTGTTTGCATGTATTAGCTCTAGAATTACCACAGTTATCCAAGTAAATGTGGGTACGATCTAAGGAACCATAACTGATTTAATGAGCCTTTCGCGGTTTCACCTTAATTTGGCTTGTACTGAGACATGCATGGCTTAATCTTTGAGACAAGCATATGACTACTGGCAGGATCAACCAGGGAGCTGTTCTTTATATGTGTATAATCACATATATCGAATCAGTCACCTTTCGTACAGAAGATGCATAAGGCTGCTAATATTTTTAACTACCTCACATAACATCTACAATTGAACGAATAAAGGGGACAGACTTTATAATGAATGCGTGTGAATTTGCGTTCAACGATAGATAAACTATCAAAACGCCACGCTATCTATATATTAAGTCTGTAGGAATTCTCCTATTAGAATTTGTACCAGTTTGACAGCGGGTTTATATTACAATTCTTTCATTTCAGACATATTCACATATATTATGTAACGTTGATTTGAAAATACTGTTTTAATATAAAGATCCGTCTATGCCAACTGGCAAAAAATTTCAAACATTCTCTCTTCTCTTCGCTAGATTGAAAACGACACGAAGTATTTTCGTTTCATTAATAATCTCGCTCGGAATGGGGAGAGTTGTTGCATACTTTAGATAATTTCAAGTCAATAGACAAGAAATATTTTTGGGTTATCGCATATGGACCGCTTCCGTAGCACGTTAGCTAAATCCGCGATATCGCTGTGAATCGCACTAAAGACTGTGTGAGTATGTTGGTGTCTTTTGAACACTACACTTATTCCACACAATCCTCGGCATAATAGAACACCGAAACATGAATAGATTCATCACGAATGACATGAGAGTATCCATGCTACGGTGCGGGAGAAACGATATCAATAATAGTGCTTGAACACGACTACTCAACCGCTCTCCACATATAGGCGCCTTTTACATAGCTTCGGTTATATAAGGTTTTTTCAAATGCCATGTATACATCTATATATTAGAAATGACTTTTATGAATATACATTGAAGTTCGAATGCACGATTTTTTTAATTGCACTCTTGAAGGTTTTTGATCATGTTTTTTCAATTTATAATTTCATTTATAGATATTTTTTTTATTTTTGTATGTCTGTCTGTAAAAGTACATTCCTCCACAAATTTGGTAATGTTATCTAGAATGAAGATACGAACGGCAACGGTCATCTGTCGATTGATTTGATGTTAATGCAATTATGTCCGACTGGCAATGGATGGTCCAACCGTATGTAACTGGCGATGGTTGGGCCAACGTTGGTCCAACGTTGGTCCAAACGTATGCAAGTGGCGATGAATGGGCAAAGAAACGCTTATCCAACCGTATATAATTGGCGATGGTTGGGCCAACGTTGGTCCAACGTTGGTCCAACCGTATGTAACTGGCGTTGAATGGGCCAAGATACGCTTATCCAACCATACAGAATTGGCGATGGTTGGGCCAACGTTGGTCCAACCGTATTCAATAGGCGATGGTTGGCAATGTTAGTTGATTTGCTTACAGTAATAAATATATCGATTAATGGTTAATTTGACTTCTTTCAATATTTGAAAGCAAAATCGAATCAATTTACAATGTCTATTACTTTTTAAATATAAGTTTTAGGTGCAAATCATAACTATAAATCATCAAATTTGTCGAATAATGTCAAAGTTTGTGGATATTTAGATGGATTTGAAATTTAAAAAAATATTCAAAGTAGTATCAGGTAGCCTCAAAATGATTAGCTCTCATCATAGTTTGCGTTAGAAATGCTATGGAAATTATGGCACGTATAAATATACAAATTCTTCATAATATTACTTTGTGGTCCTGAAAAGAACCGTTTTTTTGATGTTGTCGAAATATAAAAAATTAACCTCCAAAACCGTACAGTGTACGACCTTGACGTTTCAGAGCATAAACAACGTCCATTGCTGTAACAGTTTTCCTCTTAGCGTGTTCAGTATATGTTACCGCATCCCTGATAACATTTTCTAGAAATACTTTGAGAACTCCTCTAGTTTCTTCATAGATCAAACCAGAGATTCGTTTCACGCCTCCACGACGAGCCAACCTCCTGATAGCGGGTTTAGTGATACCCTGGATATTATCACGCAAAACTTTGCGGTGACGTTTAGCTCCCCCTTTGCCCAATCCTTTGCCTCCTTTACCTCGACCAGTCATTTTAAAAGTTATCACCTTTCTGAGTTGCTGCCTTAAAGAGCTCTTACTTATACGTTTTGTTAGCCCCGCCCACATAGAATTATTCAGCCAACGAAATTCTTTCTTCGCGGGATAGGTCCGACATATATATATATATCTATAAATATGACCAATGTGTATTTTCTTCCTGATCGTCATAGCGTCAATTAGGTAAAATGGCTCGTACGAAACAAACCGCACGTAAATCTACTGGAGGAAAGGCTCCTCGTAAGCAGTTAGCTACGAAAGCAGCTCGTAAGAGTGCTCCTGCTACCGGAGGAGTAAAGAAACCACATCGTTATCGTCCAGGCACTGTAGCTCTCAGAGAAATCCGTCGTTATCAAAAGAGTACAGAGCTATTGATCAGGAAATTGCCATTTCAGCGTTTAGTTCGTGAAATCGCTCAAGATTTCAAAACTGATTTGAGATTCCAAAGTTCCGCTGTCATGGCTTTACAAGAAGCCAGTGAAGCTTATTTGGTTGGACTTTTTGAAGATACGAACTTATGTGCTATCCACGCTAAACGTGTCACGATCATGCCAAAAGACATCCAATTAGCAAGGAGGATTCGTGGGGAACGCGCTTAGTGACCTTAGAGTCTATTGAAAAAATGAAACGGTTCTTTTCAGAACCACAAATTGTTTACATAGAGAATTTGTTTTTGAAAAACGTAGTGCATTCTCCTTATGCAGCTATCAATGATAAAGACTGATTGACTAAGTCTCGGTACTTGACCTTTCTTCGTTCAAGGGAGATTTTGACCGCCTAATCTAGTGATTCAATGATATCTGTTATTCCTGGTCTAGATTTTATGAAATTAGGATCACAGAGAACTACTTGGAATTGGTTAATTCGACAAGAAATATTGTTCAATTTATAAATTGAAAATTTATTTATTAATCATATAATTAACGTTCAGAAACATTCAATGAATTTTATTAATTTTATTAACTCTGAAAAGAGCCTTCGTCAAATTTTTTTTCAGACTATATGTAACGAATTCCTTAAATATATTCTTTGTGGTTCTGAAAAGAACCGTTTTCATCTAATTTTAGCCCCTCAAAGTATTACTTAGAGCTGGTGTATTTTGTAACGGCTTTGGTGCCTTCGCTTACGGCGTGCTTAGCTAATTCGCCTGGCAAAAGAAGACGTACAGCAGTTTGAATCTCTCTGCTCGTTATCGTACTTCTCTTATTATAATGAGCCAGACGGGAAGCTTCAGCAGCAATACGTTCGAAAATATCATTCACAAAGCTATTCATGATACTCATAGCTTTGCTGGATATTCCAGTATCGGGATGAACTTGTTTCAATACTTTGTAGATGTAAATTGCGTAGCTCTCCTTCCTCCTCCTCTTTTTCTTCTTGTCAGACTTGGAAATATTTTTCTGGGCTTTACCAGCTTTCTTGGCGGCTTTACCGCTTGTCTTTGGTGGCATTTTCTTTCGTTTGAGCGACACGAACACACACACGAATAGAACACAAATGCTGCAAATTTTTTTTTTTTTTTTTTTTTTTTTTTTTTTAAGGCGGGGTTTAGGAAATCTTCAAAAAGACGAACCGATCTTTTATGACTTTGAGTCATACATCTATGATCGGAACAGTGTCGGATTCTTACCGACTAAAACCTTTTCCCCTCCGCTAGTTCACCTCGCTTCTCCTGAAGCTTAGAGGTATGTATCTTCATTGTATGTCGCCGTCCATACTTTTCTTCTTAGGCGTCTGTTTGAGGTCCTTCCTTCTTTGGTCCTTGTTTGATTTTCCGTTTCTGCGAACGTTGTATGCTGTTCCTGAAAGAGAATGTTCCTGGAAGAGAGTGTAATTGTGTGGTGTGTGTGTGTGTAAGTGTATTATGTGTAAGACTATACTCGACATACTATACCCACGCGCTAGCGCGCTACATTTATACCTTTATGAGTATAATGTGCGCACTGCGTGTGTGTATCATCTGGAGTACTGTCAGTGTGTGGGGGTTAATTAGTCGATGGTGCCAATTGGTGTCTTGGCCTCTTATACTTATCTATGAACCTGTTGTCGTAGTCCACTAGTCTTCTGAGTTCCTGGTTGCTGTGGGTAGCTGCCTTGTCCATTGTATCTTGCGCAAGTTTTTTCATGCGTTTCGTTATAGGTGTGTAGTCGAGGTCTTCGTAGATTTGTGTGTTTCTGGTACGGAAAGGGGCATTGATGGCTGCTCTGAGCGCCATGTTCTCTTGCGCTTGTATCATCTTTATATATGACTTACATGCATATCCCCATATGGTGCATGCGTATGTCAGGATAGGCACTATGACGGCTTTGATGAGTCTTAGTTTGTTTTCAATGGACATTTTGCTTCTTCTTCCTATTAACGGATTTAGTTTTATTCTCGCTCCTTTAGCTTTGTTTACTGCTGATTTGATATGGCTTCTCCATTTTAGTGTTTTATCTATTGTGACTCCTAGGTATGTTATCTCTTCTGACCATTCTATGGCCGTGTCGTTCATTTCTACGTTGTCTGTGGGCGTTTTCCTCTTTCTTCCTTTTATCACCATAGCTCTGCTTTTTGCTGCGTTTATTTTGATTTGCCATTTTAGGCACCATTCTTCTAGTTTGTCGGCTGCTTCTTGTATTCTTTTCACTGCGATGTTTGGATTCCATGATGTGGCTGTTACTGCTGTGTCGTCTGCGTAAAGTGATAGTGTTGTTCCTTCAGTTCTTGGGATGTCTGAAGTGTATATTGTGTATAATGTTGGTGATAGTACCGTACCTTGCGGGACGCCTGCCTCCATTTCCATTTTTCCTGATTTTGTTGTGCCTATCCTGACATGGTAACTTCTGTTTTGTAGGTAGGAGTCTATTAGCTGGAGTAAAGTCGTTGGTATTCCTAGTTTGTCCATTTTGTATATTAATCCGTCATGCCATACTTTGTCGAAGGCTTTTTCTACATCAAGTACTAATAGTGCGGTGGTCTTGTTCTCGTTGAGTCCCTTTGCGGCTGCTTCTACCAGGCGTAACACCTGCAGTTCGGTGGAGTGACTCTTTCTGAATCCGAATTGCTCTTCCGGTAGGATGTTCATTGCTGTAGTGTAGTCCAGTAGTCTCCTTAGTATTATTCGTTCCGTTACCTTGCTGATGGTTGGTAGTAGGCTGATTGGGCGGTAGTTTTGTGGAAATGTAAGAGGTTTACCTTCTTTGGGTAGCATTATTATTTCGGCGTGTTTCCATTTCATGGGGAAATATCTCTTCTTAAGTATGGCGTTAATTATTTCCGTTATCCTCTCGTACGTTTTGTCCGTGATGTTTTTCAGGATTTTTGTTCCTATTCCATCTATTCCTGGTGCTTTTCTCCTTTTCATTTTCGCGATGATGCTCTTGACCTCTTCTTCTGTGGTTTCTTCTAATATTCCTCCGTCATTCCTTTTACGTATTTTTTCTACCTCCTCTTCTACGTAGAAGTGAAAGTCCGTATCTTCGTCGGGGTGCACATTTTCCATGAATTGTAGTTCTAAGCTGTCCGCGAAGGCCGTTGCCTTATCTTCTTCTGTGTATACAATGCCCCTTTCTCCGTGTATGGGTGGGATGTTTGTTCTTTTTCTCTTGTTTCTGAGTGCCTTTTGCATGTTCCAGAATCCTCTGTCTCTTGGGTCTAGTTCTTGTAGTTTTTTCTCCCATTCTCGGTTGCTATGTTCTTTTAGTCCTTGCTTTACTTGTTCGTTTAGTTTTTTCGCAACTCTTCTGTTTTTGTCACTGGGGTATTCTTGTGCATTTCTCCTGGCTTTGTTTTTATTTTTTATCAGTTCTTTCAGAGCGTGTGGGATTATGCCGTATTTTCTGTTGTAGGTTGCTTCCATCTTGCTTATTTCTATTGCCTCTTTGATGTTTTCTTCAAGTTTTTCGATGGCTTTTTCTATGTCTTCTTCGCTTTTTATCTCTTTGTTTGACTTGATTCTCTTGTCTATTGTTCTCTTGAATTTTCTCCAGTTTTGTCTCCAGTATTTCGTATTTTCTCTGCGTTCTTGTCCTGCTTCACCTATTTCCACTAGCAATGGGTTATGGTCCGATGATCCTTCGAAGGTGTTTGCAATTTCGCTGGTCATTGGCATTTCTCTTGTTATTATTATATCTAGCACGTCTGGTCTTCTATCCCCGCTGAAGTGAGTGGGTTCCATGGAGCTTCTTATTTCAATGTCGTTATTTTCTGCATATTCTGCTAGTATTTTGCCGTTTGTGTTTCTCATTCTGCTGTGCCAGTGAGGGTGTTTAGCGTTTAGGTCCGCTCCCATCACTGTTTGGTGTCCCGCTGGTAGTATGGCTTCTATGGTCTCCTTTGTTAGTTTATTTTGTGGTTTATTATATGCCGTTATAAATCGGATGTATCCTTTGTGTTTTGTTCTTATTTCCACTATGGTGTTTTCTATGTCTGTGTTGTTTGGTGATGGTACAAGGTGGTGTTCAATTTCTTTTTTGATTATTATAGCAGTGCCTCCTCCTCCTTTTCCATTGGGTCTGTCTGTCCTGTAAATGTTGTATCCTGGTATGTTAAGATTGTTTGATGCTTTTAGTTTTGTTTCTTGTATCATTGCTATGTCTATTTCCAATCTTTCGAGGATCTCCATGAGTTCCTGTTTCTTTCCCAGGATGCCGTTGATATTCCATGACATCGCTTTTATGTATTGTGGTCTTTTGGTAGTTAGTTCTGTGATTACCATTCTTCTTTGTTGTTTCTTTCTTTCTTCAGTTGTTCTGGAGTCTGATCTTTAGCGCCAATTCGTAGACTTTCAGCCTTAGTTCATTTTCTGTCATCAGTTCGATGGGTTTTTCTGTTTGAAATTGGGGTATCCTTTGTGGTGTACTTGGTTTCTCCGCAGAGTTTGGTTGTTGGTTAGTTTTCCGTGGGGTTTGTTGTCCTGAACTCCTCGCAGCGAAGCTGATTCCTGGCTGGATTGGTGCTGGTGCTGGTCTCGTGTGTTGTTTCGCAGATTTATTGTTGTTTTCTTTCTTCATATTGTCGGGGTTCTTGGGGCAGCCCCTGTAATTTGCTGGGTGTGGTCCATTGCAGTTTATGCAGGTTGCGTTTTTTGTTCCGTCTCTATTTGTTTTTGGTTTCTTGCATTCGGTTGATAGCTGAGGCCTTAGCTGTTTTTGGCTTTGGAGCCTTGGGTTTTTTAGTTGGGCCAGCAGCTTTGTTAGATTTCTTTGCCTTTGAAGGAGATCCAGCTTTTGGCTCCTTCTTCTCGATGGTTGTTTTTTTGACTTTCTTCTCAGCCGATGATGCAGCAGTTGGCTTCTTTGACTTTGGAGAACTGCTGGTAGAAGAAGTACTTTTTTTGATAGTTTTTTTTGTTACTTTTTCCCCAGCAGCCTTTTTAGGAGAAGGTTTCTTGGCAACAGGTTTCTTCTTTTTATCTCCTGTAGCTGGTTTGGATGAAGAACTTGCAGAAGCAGCAGCCATCTTGAACGAACCGGAAGCACCTTTTCCTTTGGTCTGTACAAGTAATCCAGATGCTACAGATGCTTTCAGATACTTCTTTATGAAGGGATAAATTTTCTCGGCATCTACCTTATAGTTAGCTGATATGTATTTTTTAATAGCTATAAGAGAAGAGCCTCCGCGTTCCTTCAGTCCTTTGATTGCGTTATTAACCATCTCATTAGTTGGAGGGTGTGATGGTTTGACTCTTGGATTTTTTGTTTTCTTCTCCTTTTTGGTTGGAGATTGCGTTGAGGGCGTTGAGGTCGCAGAATTTTGATTCTCAGTATCAGCCATTGTCGATGAGTAAGAGCGATGTAGCACTATACGAAGACAGTAGTATTAATGACAGTAAAATAAAGTTTTGTTGCGAGCCAAATATTCCGGTCGAACCGAGAGTTGAACGCTTTGCTTTCACCATAGCCGCACGGCTTCAATTCTTATATCGGCGTGTTCGTAGTATTTGCTTTCTTTGAATAGTAAAGCTTACTGACAATATTAAAAATATTTTTAACTGTACTAGATGGATTTACATACATTCATCACCATTCTAGCGTAAATCTGTAATTCAAGATTCTTTCAACAAGTATAGCATGTGGAATTAAACTGCATCGTAAGAGCATTTCTTCTAATAACTTCCAATTTATATTATCATTTTCAAGCGATTATATGTTAGAGCATTCGATTGTCTTTGAATATTATCAATATGATATGTCTACTTTACAACGCCACAATGTTTGACGACTAACCAAAGTCATATTATAAACTATAATGAATTTTGTAAGGACATGTCTGCAATCTAAGCATGCTCTATTAATACGAATACATTTGCTATTGGCATCTTTTCAGCTTTTATAAGAATCTTGAAGGGAATTATTCAGTTTGTAGAGTTATGATTGAATCTAGCCCGATAAAGAATTCATTATATGTTGTAACAGGAACGTATTTGTTTTTCTATGTCTTGCAATACACACATTTCCAACATAAAATTGATGGTAAGATAGTTTATATATGGTACCCACCAAGTCAAAGTTGACGCTAAGGATATTTGTTTCCAAGCTGATTATTGATTTCAAGTATATTCAATCACCGGAATGAATGTTATAACGATAGATAGAATATGTTATTCATATATTCTACAAATTTGACCCCAATCGTAGCTTATAATTCTGAATTTTGAAAATAGACATCCTACTTAGTATTAATGATATATCAATATCTAGGTGTACGTCTTAATCATTGTGTAACACATAAAGATAATTATTTAAAAATATAAAAAATATAAATGTATAATAAAATATAACATTGATAGACTGACATTTCATATTAAATTGATGCCACAAGGTAGACATAACTTATTAGGTTTTAGCGACCGCGCCACACATGCCAGTAAGAAATATTCATCTTCAACAATACTTAATGTTGACTCAGACCGACTCGTGAAAACTGTCGATGTATAAAGTTCATCTATGATTTTGATGTATGTTCACGAATATGTCATTCCCTCTAGAAATCCAAAAGAATATTTTATTTAGAAATGTGAAAAATTAACGTAGAAGATCACTTCTAGCATCTATTGCATAGAGCATTGAATATCTCTTCGTTCCTACCTAGGACCAACGATTGGGCCAACCTTGGACCAATGATTGGACCAACCTTGGACCAATGATTGGACCAACCTTGGACCAATGATTGGGCCAACCTTGGACCAATGATTGGGCCAACCTTGGACCAACGATTGGGCCAACCTTGGACCAACGATTGGGCCAACCTTGGACCAATGATTGGGCCAACCTTGGACCAATGATTGGGCCAACCTTGGACCAACGATTGTGCCAACCTTGGACCAATGAATGGGCCAACATTGGTATAATCCTTTCTAGGTACCCGACTATTTTAATTTAGCAATACAATATATTGAAATCGTCTGCGCTTTTGGCACCGATGAATTATACTTGATAGCTTGTTTAAGCGTATACGGTTGATAAATGCTATAACTAGATAGTAACTGAATTACGCAGCACGTTTGACAGACAATCAAACATGTACTATAATATAATTCAATTCGAACACATTCTAGGACCTTATGTGTATTTGATGAGATCTAATGGAAACAAGATAGGTGGGCGATCATACATTTGACTTAACAGTGAAGTGTTCCGAATGAAATTAAAGCAAAAAGGAGTAAACATTTGCAATATAAGTATCGCCTGGAATTCAATTATATTGCACTTATCAACAATGATGTAATGCAATGCGGGATGGAGTATTAGCTAATTTAATGAAATAATTCAATTGGGCATGTTATACGAACTCTTCATTAGAATATTTTGTGGTTCTGAAAAGAACCGTTGTTTGTTGACGTCCAAGTGAAAAATTTAACCTCCAAAACCGTAAAGAGTACGACCTTGGCGTTTCAGAGCATAAACTACGTCCATTGCTGTAACTGTCTTCCTCTTGGCATGTTCAGTATATGTTACCGCGTCCCTTATAACATTCTCAAGGAATACTTTGAGAACACCTCTGGTTTCCTCATAGATCAGACCAGAGATTCTTTTCACGCCGCCACGACGAGCCAATCTTCTGATAGCGGGTTTAGTAATACCTTGGATATTATCACGCAAAACTTTGCGATGACGTTTAGCTCCACCTTTGCCCAATCCTTTGCCTCCTTTACCTCGACCAGTCATTTTGAATTTTCAATATCACTTCGCTGTGTTGAGAGCAACTGACACACGCTTCCTTGTTGGGTCATTTATATATTTTACGTAAGCCCCGCCCACAAAAATTTCTCCTTCCAATGAAATTCTACCATTGAGGGATGGCTCGTTACAACACATCTATATAAGCATGTCGACAAACGTGGGGAATCATTTTCCTCGTTATCGTCATAGCGTCAGTTAGGTAAAATGGCTCGTACGAAGCAAACCGCCCGAAAATCTACTGGAGGGAAGGCCCCTCGTAAGCAGTTGGCTACGAAAGCAGCTCGTAAGAGTGCCCCAGCCACGGGAGGAGTAAAGAAACCACATCGTTATCGCCCAGGAACTGTAGCTCTAAGAGAAATTCGCCGTTATCAAAAGAGTACTGAACTATTGATCAGGAAATTGCCATTCCAGCGTTTAGTTCGTGAAATCGCTCAAGATTTCAAAACTGATCTGAGATTCCAAAGTTCCGCAGTCATGGCTCTACAAGAAGCTAGTGAAGCTTATTTGGTTGGACTTTTTGAAGATACGAACTTGTGTGCTATCCACGCTAAGCGTGTCACCATCATGCCAAAAGATATCCAATTGGCAAGGAGGATTCGTGGAGAACGTGCCTAATTCCCAAATATATTGTCTATCCCTTGAATAAAACGGTTCTTTTCAGAACCACCAAGTTTTTTTATAGAGAATTCGTTGTTGTAACTAGTAAATGATTCATGACAAATCACAAACTTATTCAATCTAAATTAACGTAATTGTTTATCGCATGTAACTAGTGAATGATTCATGACAAATCACAAATTTATTCAACCTAAATTAACGTAATTGTTTATTGCATTTCATAAGACATAAAGAATTGGATGAACTATGATGTATCCTATTAAGATTTCTCTAAGAACAGCTAAAATGTGGTACATACCGCGAGAAAAATCAACCAGTTTCACATTTGTCACAATGGTATATATGCAACGACTTCTGCTAATGTATGTGGTTCTGAGAAGAATCGTTTTTATTATTTTGATAACTGAAAGTTCTGGGATGTTTTTACAGTTCTAGTGGCTCTGAAAAGAGCCGATGACATGATTTTTGTTGAGTCTACATGTAACGAACTCTTTAAACATAGTCATTGTGGTTCTGAGAAGAACCGTTTTTACTTTATTCATAACTGAAAGTTCTGGGACGTTTTAATAATTCTAGTGGCTCTAAAAAGAACCGATGACAAGATTTTTGCTGAGGCTATATGCAACGAAATCTTGAAATATACCTTGTCATGGTGGTTCTGAAAAGAACCGTTTATATCAATATGTAGCATCCTTGAAGTATTATTCAGAGCTGGTATATTTTAAATTCATCTATTACAAACTAAACGTTCAGAAACATTCGATGAATTTTATATTATTTTGGTTCTTAAAAGAGCCGTTGTCAACATTTTTTCCGAGACTACATGTCACGAATTCCTTAAATATATTCTTTGTGGTTCTGAAAAGAACCGTTTTCATTTAATTTTAGCAAGCATTACTTAGAGCTGGTGTATTTTGTAACGGCTTTGGTGCCTTCGCTTACAGCGTGCTTAGCTAATTCGCCTGGCAAAAGAAGACGTACAGCAGTTTGAATCTCTCTGCTTGTGATCGTGCTTCTCTTATTGTAATGAGCCAGACGAGAAGCTTCGGCAGCAATGCGTTCGAAAATATCATTCACAAAGCTGTTCATGATACTCATAGCTTTGCTGGAAATTCCGGTATCAGGATGAACTTGTTTCAATACTTTGTAGATGTAAATTGCGTAGCTCTCCTTCCTCCTCCTCTTTTTTTTCTTGTCAGACTTGGAAATATTTTTCTGGGCTTTACCAGCTTTCTTAGCGGCTTTACCGCTTGTCTTTGGTGGCATTTTCTTTCGATTGAGCGATACGAAGGCGAAAACGAATATGACACAACTGCTGTTACACGAGAGAGAGAGAGAGAGAGAGAGTCTCGAAGCTATTGACTTTTGAATAATTAAGAGTTCATTAGTAAATAATGAACTGTTAATTTGGCATTTTGTGTCTTGTGTTTGAAAGCATGCCACAAAGAATGAATTTTAATCGCTTACGCGAATGTTAAAAGTCTCTCTCAATTTTAAATTTTGAAGCAAAGGAATTATTTTTAGCCATTCCTTATACCTTGAATGATGGTGGTATATAGGCGTATAGAAATGAATTTACAGATCTAAAATTTGAAATAATTCTCTCATCATCTCATGATGCGATGGTGTATCAGTTTGTATCGTATTCGATATGGCGCGTTCTCGAATGTCAGAGACCCTATGTCGTCCGTCAGAGGTGAATTCAATACAGTCAGATTATAAAATCTTTCTGTATTTTTGAGTATTAAGTTCTCTATCGCGGTGACTCTAAAGTGTCTATAAAGGTCATTGTTCGTAATCTCCCAATGTCTGGCACCTTTGATTGTTCTTAGAACCCGCCTTTCGGCAAAAGCTATTTTATTGAAAGTGGAATTTGATGTCGAGGACCATACAGGAGCCGCATACGTCAGAACTGGCCTTATATATGCTTTATAAAGCTGAAGTTTAGTATTAGATTCAAGAGGTGATCTTTGACATATGTAGGGGTAAAGGACGCAGGCTGCTCCTTTTGTTCTGTTGATGATATTGTGAACATGTTCATTGAAATTTAATTTCTTGTCTAGTGTCACTCCTAGGTATGTCAAAGATTTTACCTCTGTTATGAATGAATTATTGAGTTTGAGTCTTAAAATTGGCTCTAGTTCTGATTTGCGGTTAAAGTTAATCAGACTTGTTTTGTCTGCGTTAACCTTAATTTTCCATTTTTTGAAGTATTCAGACAAAATCCTTAAATGAAGATCTAGCCTTTTATAGTTTAATCGCGGTGCTGTTGAGCTTGCAATGATCGCGGTGTCATCCGCGAACATTGCAAGTTCAGTGTTATTACCTTTAGGTATGTCGTTTATATAAAATAAAAATAAAATTGGAGAAAGAGGGCTGCCTTGTGGTACCCCAGCTGGTATATTTAGTGTTTCAGAAGAAAAGTTATTAATTTTGACTGCATATTGTCTGTTCTTGAGGAACGACTTTATGATATTTATTAAATGGGACGGAAATTTTAGTTTGATAAGTTTATAGACAAGGCCCTCGTGCCATACGGTATCGAAGGCCTTCTCTATATCTAGTGTAACAATTGAAGTTGTCTGATTGATATTATAATTAATTTTAACTTTATTGATTATCCTTGCCAGCTGGAGTTCCGTACTGAGCTTTGCTCTAAATCCAAATTGTTCATTAATAAGGATTTTATTAATATTTTCGAATTTCATGATCTGTTTGACCAGAATTCTGTCCATTATTTTACTTAGTGCTGGTAACAGACTGATCGGGCGATAGGATTCCGGTTTATCTGCCGGTTTCTTAGGTTTCTTTAATGGTAGTATAACGGCTTGTTTCCATCCTTTCGGATAGTAGCCATTATTTAAACAATTTTTAATTATGTAATATATTTGTATTAAACCTTTTCGCGGCAACATTTTAAGTTGTTTGTTCTGAATTCCATCATACCCTGGTGCCTTGAAGGGCCGGGAGTGGCGGATTATCTCAATAATTTGCATAGGATTAATTAAATAATCCCTGCTAATTGTGGCGCTGAGATGATCCTCGACTCCCGTTCGAATAATATTTTCGAAGTCTGGGTCGTGGAATTCATTGGTGTCGGTAATGAGGTGGTTTTTATTAAGTGTATTTGCAAGTAATTTGGCTTTCTCTAAGGAGGTGACAGCCGTTATATTACCATTTTTGAGTGTCGGTATGTTTCCAAATCCACCCGATTTTCGAGCTTTGACCTCTTTCCAAACATTGCCTCTAGATTCTTGTGCTTTTAGTAACGATTTGCGCCACATATTCTCGCGATGTTCCTTTAATTGTGTTTGAAATAGGGCATCCAATGCAAAGAGGTCAATCTTGTTAAAGTTATTTGGATTTTTCTGAAATATACGCCTCGCCCTGTTTCTAGACTTCCTCAATTTCTCGAGGTCAGGGGGCAATTTATAGTGAGTGCATTCGGGTTGATTTGGAATGAACTTATCACTCGCTTTCCGAATGATTTTATTGAATTTATGAATAGTTAAATCAATGTCGTTATTCGACATTTGATTTCTGTTTAAAGTTAATTTGGATTTAATAAAGTTCTTATATCCCGGCCAGTCTGCGTTAGCATAATCTTTCATTATTCGAGGTTGATATTCATCGAATTCCAGATTAGATATTTTTAAATGAATTGGTCTATGGTCAGAATTAAGGTCGTTTAAGACATAGATGTTCGAAATGTTTGTGTTTTTACATAAGGCTAGATCGATAACGCTTTTGGTTTTCCCATCAGCAGAGTATCTAGTGGGTTCGGCTGGTGGGTGAATGTTAATATTGATGTTTTCACAGACACGTTCTAGCTTAGTGCCGTTGTTGTTATTTTTAGAGTCCCACAAGATATTTCTGCTGTTGAGATCTCCAACTAAAATGACTCTGTCCAACCCTTCAAATAGGCCCTCAACATCTTTTTCTAAAGTTTTGTAATTATTTTTAATATAACAAGCAATAATGTGTGCTCCGTCTTTCAATCTAATGGTGATATTCTCAATCGGATTCGTATTGATGATACGCTGCGTTGGAATTGATTTTTTGACAAAAATTGCGAGACCTCCTGTACTAACAGCTCTAGAATTTGGAGCTCGATTCTGGGTATATGAATAATAATTCCTGAATTTGGGAGTTGGCTTTACTTGACTGAGGTAGGTCTCATTAAGTGCAATAATGTCGAAGTTGTTGGTGTTAACGAACGATCGGAATTCGTTCAATTTAGGTGTTAAACTTTGACAGTTCCAATGAATAATATTGAGTTTAGCTGACTTCGCCAATGGGGACTTAGTCATTAGACTAAATCAGCATATTTGGCGAAAATTTGAATTTTTTCCAGCCCAGAACTGGCTTGAGAAAGCTCCGTTTTTAAATTTCTAACGACTTTAATCATATGCGAAATGTTGCATATGCTGTTGAGTTCTTTTATCTCTTGCATCAATTCCTGCAGTTCGGAAGTTGAATCCTTTGAAGTTTGTGATGCTGATACTATTCTATTATAGCTAGTTCTATTAATAGCGCTAGCAATAGGGGTCTCAGAATTTTTAAGGGCCGGGAAGTCGGCTTTAGTGAATTTTGGGGTTACAGGGGCCTTTTTTGGAGTTGCTGTGACTGAAGGTTGAGGTTTTGTTGAGATATTCCGATCACCAAGATATTTCAGAAGAGCTGGGCATTTGGAGTAATTGGCTGCATGTTCTTGATGACAATTGCAGCATTTAACTTTTGAATTTTCATCTCTACTGCAATTTGAAGTCAGATGCGGAAGAATGCACTTCACACATCTCGGTTTCCTATTGCAGTAATTTTTTGAGTGCCCAAAAGCCTGGCATCTCTTACATTGGATGTAATTTTGCGATCTGGTGTATTTTTCCCAGCTAATTTTTAATTGATTTATGTATCTAATATTTTTGACAGAATTAATGTCAGTATCACTTGATACCGTTACTAGATATGATAGCCCAGCTTCTCTGTTTTTGTTAAGTAGGGGCACACACTTTAAAATTTTAATTGATGGTAAAGAGTTAATTATATATTTGGGTTCGAGATTAGGTGCCGCCTTGAGCACGATAAGTTTTCCCTTATTGGACTGTTTTTGGTAGGTGTTAAACTCTACCCCGTCCTTTTCAAAAGATTTATAGATTAAGTCGTGATCGACTTCTGAGTTGACTTCAATTTTGGTAATATGATTTTTTACTGAAACGGAAAATTTATCGTGTCCAAGAAGTTCTTTTAGTTTTTCGATAAGTGAGAATGGGTTCTTTACCTTTTCAACGATAACGATGGGTGGAGTCCATTTTCTCCGTGGTTTAGCGGGGGTGACAACTGCCGTGTGGGGATGGCTTGACGTTGAAGGTCTCGGATCTACTTCCTCCTCGCTGTCGGTGAGGGCTTGGAATTGGTTATCTAGTTTGATGTTTTTCCTTTTCTGGCCTTTTGGTTGTTTCCCGGTACGTTTTGGTCTTGTAAATTTGCCACTTTCGTCGCAAATATCCATTACGTCGACATTTGAACCTTCCATGGGTAACGAGTTGTTTCTGTCGAAACAGTCTTTAAATGTTCTATAGTCTGAAATGTCTATGTCTGCAGTCTCCTCATGAGAGGAGACTGTTGTCTCGTCAAGTCTGTCAAGATTTAAAAGAGTGTCTGAATTTTTGATTTGTTTTCTGAACGTCTTTTGCTGACGAAGCTTCCCGCTGAGTTTTGCGAGATTTACTAATGAAATGAGATTTGCGTGCGCGATTTCGCTGCAGGCGGAGGCACCAAAACGTTGATTTAGCTGCTCTGTATTATTATGATTTATTTTCATCGGCTTTGAAGAACTAAAATCAAATGATATAGTACAACCGTATCGTGAGAACGACAGAATTGTACACTACTCTACTGCTGTTACACAACAGAAGGAGCCTGTTTTAAAACGAACGAGGTGTTGGCATAGGCCCCGCCCCCTTCGATAATGCTACTGATTGGTCGTTAGGCCACCTATATTAGGAGAGCACAGTATAATAATTGTATAATGTATAATTGTAGGACATTTCGATCGAGCGATAGCAGAGAGAGCACTTCGGAGCAATCTCTAATTACGAGCGATAGATTTTCTGAGATATCAGAGCGATTATATTATTCGGTGTGAAGCAGCAAATACTTCATATATATTTCGTATATAATTCGAAGTGTTAACTGATTATTCCGAGTGATTGTGGGAGTGAGTTTTGTGAGAAAGCTAGTGTAAAGTGGATTGAAGTGTAGTCGAAGTGATTTATCACTAAAACTAAAACCGAAATCTACTTCGCGTTAGATCTCGCGAAAGAGAAGTGAACACGGGCGTATAAGAACTATCCGCAAGTGCTCAGTGATAGTGTGTGTAAAGTGCTACATACATAAATTGGATTACCAGAGCCAACAGAAGCTAGAGACAGAGGGGTCTCCAAAAAAAAGGTTAGTTGCATGCTTTCTTAAGTAGACAATAGTTAATATATTTTCATATATTTCCATCATATATTTTCTTAGTTAGCTAGATAGAATATTCTCAATATACATCGAAATTTGCATTTTTCTTTCTCTCTTCTTCAAAGAGAACGCTATCATAAAGGTCATTAAAAATCCTCTTCCTCTAAGAGGATTATAGGTCATTAAGACACCACTAAGGGCTATTAAATTCCTTTTCTTCAAAAAGGATTATCATATAATAGGTCATTAAGATCGTAATTACATCCATTAAGGAAGATTATCACTTGGATAATCCGAGATAATTTACAGAATAATAGATAGGATAATTAGGGATTACAGGTATCATACATTTCTCGTAGAAGGCGGAAATTCCGTCTTCCTTGTACCCTACACGTTTTTATTTTAAGGATTAGAAAATAAATCCTCTTCATCAAAGAGGATATAGATCATTAAGGAGGATTAGATACACAAATAAATAATTATAATAAGTACACACGATATATACCCTTGAATATAGAAATTATATTCACGGAAATTCACCTATTGCATGTATATATTTTGGAAATCCTGCAAATGACGGATATATCAAAGTAAATGGAAGTCAAAGACCTAGGAAGAGTAGTGACAACCGAAGATTTAGTAGATGCATACCAGCAAGCAACAAGCTGGATAAAGAGCTCACAGATGCTTCACTGCGAATTTGAAGACATGAAGAAAACGATGGGGACCTTAGAAGCCGAGAGAACAGCGAGAATAAACGCTGAAGAAGAAAGAAACAAAATGCAAGCAGCCCTAGAAGCAGCAATAAAAGAGATAAGAGAACTAAGAGAAGAAATTAAAACGATGAAAATGAACCAGAGCAACCCTAGGAAGAGAACAGCGCAGAACAACGCAGCAAAAGAAGAGAAAAATAAGAAAATAATAGTGGAAACTATGGCAGAACCAAGCGGATCAGCGAAAAAAGCAGTGGAAAAACCAAAAGCAGATGACATCAACAGAAAACCGGTAAATTGCAATAGCCAAAACAAAACAGAAGATACCGAGATGACAGATCTAACAAAGGAGGACGAAAATAAACCCGATGAAAGCCCAAATACATTAGTGAAGAAAAAAGAGAGAATTCCACCAATCATGCTGAGAGACACAGAACAATGGACAGAAGTGAAGAAAAAGATGAAAAAGAACAACCTAAACCCAAGAGCGACATTGGAAACACCAATAAATAAAAAGGACGACTCCAAAAAAGCCATTAAGATGATACCACAAGACAAAGAAGAATACCTGAAAATCAAGAAAATCCTAGACGAAGAAAAGACAGGATATCATACGTTCACAATGCCAGAGGACAAACTGAGACACTTAGTGATAAAGAGACTTCCAGTAGGAATAGATCCGAAGGAAGTAAAAGAAGAACTACTGGAAATGGGATACCCAGTTAAAGAAGTGCACAGGATGACATCTTACTATTCAAAGCAACCATTAGACATGATGTTAGTGAAAATTGCAAGAGAAGAGGAACAAACGGAACGTAACATCATGAGTGTAAACAGACTGCAATACCTTTCGGTAAAAATAGAAAAAATGAGACCACGACAATCGACAACACAATGCCACAGATGTCAAGGATACGGACACTCCCAGAGATACTGCACTGCCAAACCAGGATGCGTGAGCTGTGGATTAATGCACCTATCAACCGAATGCAAGAAACCAAAAACAAATAGAGACGGAACAAAAAACGCAACCTGCATAAACTGCAATGGACCACACCCAGCAAATTACAGGGGCTGCCCCAAGAACCCCGACAATATGAAGAAAGAAAACAACAATAAATCTGCGAAACAACACACGAGACCAGCACCAGCACCAATCCAGCCAGGAATCAGCTTCGCTGCGAGGAGTTCAGGACAACAAACCCCACGGAAAACTAACCAACAACCAAACTCTGCGGAGAAACCAAGTACACCACAAAGGATACCCCAATTTCAAACAGAAAAACCCATCGAACTGATGACAGAAAATGAACTAAGGCTGAAAGTCTACGAATTGGCGCTAAAGATCAGACTCCAGAACAACTGAAGAAAGAAAGAAACAACAAAGAAGAATGGTAATCACAGAACTAACTACCAAAAGACCACAATACATAAAAGCGATGTCATGGAATATCAACGGCATCCTGGGAAAGAAACAGGAACTCATGGAGATCCTCGAAAGATTGGAAATAGACATAGCAATGATACAAGAAACAAAACTAAAAGCATCAAACAATCTTAACATACCAGGATACAACATTTACAGGACAGACAGACCCAATGGAAAAGGAGGAGGAGGCACTGCTATAATAATCAAAAAAGAAATTGAACACCACCTTGTACCATCACCAAACAACACAGACATAGAAAACACCATAGTGGAAATAAGAACAAAACACAAAGGATACATCCGATTTATAACGGCATATAATAAACCACAAAATAAACTAACAAAGGAGACCATAGAAGCCATACTACCAGCGGGACACCAAACAGTGATGGGAGCGGACCTAAACGCTAAACACCCTCACTGGCACAGCAGAATGAGAAACACAAACGGCAAAATACTAGCAGAATATGCAGAAAATAACGACATTGAAATAAGAAGCTCCATGGAACCCACTCACTTCAGCGGGGATAGAAGACCAGACGTGCTAGATATAATAATAACAAGAGAAATGCCAATGACCAGCGAAATTGCAAACACCTTCGAAGGATCATCGGACCATAACCCATTGCTAGTGGAAATAGGTGAAGCAGGACAAGAACGCAGAGAAAATACGAAATACTGGAGACAAAACTGGAGAAAATTCAAGAGAACAATAGACAAGAGAATCAAGTCAAACAAAGAGATAAAAAGCGAAGAAGACATAGAAAAAGCCATCGAAAAACTTGAAGAAAACATCAAAGAGGCAATAGAAATAAGCAAGATGGAAGCAACCTACAACAGAAAATACGGCATAATCCCACACGCTCTGAAAGAACTGATAAAAAATAAAAACAAAGCCAGGAGAAATGCACAAGAATACCCCAGTGACAAAAACAGAAGAGTTGCGAAAAAACTAAACGAACAAGTAAAGCAAGGACTAAAAGAACATAGCAACCGAGAATGGGAGAAAAAACTACAAGAACTAGACCCAAGAGACAGAGGATTCTGGAACATGCAAAAGGCACTCAGAAACAAGAGAAAAAGAACAAACATCCCACCCATACACGGAGAAAGGGGCATTGTATACACAGAAGAAGATAAGGCAACGGCCTTCGCGGACAGCTTAGAACTACAATTCATGGAAAATGTGCACCCCGACGAAGATACGGACTTTCACTTCTACGTAGAAGAGGAGGTAGAAAAAATACGTAAAAGGAATGACGGAGGAATATTAGAAGAAACCACAGAAGAAGAGGTCAAGAGCATCATCGCGAAAATGAAAAGGAGAAAAGCACCAGGAATAGATGGAATAGGAACAAAAATCCTGAAAAACATCACGGACAAAACGTACGAGAGGATAACGGAAATAATTAACGCCATACTTAAGAAGAGATATTTCCCCA
Source organism: Crioceris asparagi (assembly GCA_958507055.1). Classification (NCBI taxonomy): domain Eukaryota; kingdom Metazoa; phylum Arthropoda; class Insecta; order Coleoptera; family Chrysomelidae; genus Crioceris; species Crioceris asparagi. Next base: position 348,920 of record CAUEHI010000681.1, read on the forward strand.
TGAAATGGAAACACGCCGAAATAATAATGCTACCCAAAGAAGGTAAACCTCTTACATTTCCACAAAACTACCGCCCAATCAGCCTACTACCAACCATCAGCAAGGTAACGGAACGAATAATACTAAGGAGACTACTGGACTACACTACAGCAATGAACATCCTACCGGAAGAGCAATTCGGATTCAGAAAGAGTCACTCCACCGAACTGCAGGTGTTACGCCTGGTAGAAGCAGCCGCAAAGGGACTCAACGAGAACAAGACCACCGCACTATTAGTACTTGATGTAGAAAAAGCCTTCGACAAAGTATGGCATGACGGATTAATATACAAAATGGACAAACTAGGAATACCAACGACTTTACTCCAGCTAATAGACTCCTACCTACAAAACAGAAGTTACCATGTCAGGATAGGCACAACAAAATCAGGAAAAATGGAAATGGAGGCAGGCGTCCCGCAAGGTACGGTACTATCACCAACATTATACACAATATACACTTCAGACATCCCAAGAACTGAAGGAACAACACTATCACTTTACGCAGACGACACAGCAGTAACAGCCACATCATGGAATCCAAACATCGCAGTGAAAAGAATACAAGAAGCAGCCGACAAACTAGAAGAATGGTGCCTAAAATGGCAAATCAAAATAAACGCAGCAAAAAGCAGAGCTATGGTGATAAAAGGAAGAAAGAGGAAAACGCCCACAGACAACGTAGAAATGAACGACACGGCCATAGAATGGTCAGAAGAGATAACATACCTAGGAGTCACAATAGATAAAACACTAAAATGGAGAAGCCATATCAAATCAGCAGTAAACAAAGCTAAAGGAGCGAGAATAAAACTAAATCCGTTAATAGGAAGAAGAAGCAAAATGTCCATTGAAAACAAACTAAGACTCATCAAAGCCGTCATAGTGCCTATCCTGACATACGCATGCACCATATGGGGATATGCATGTAAGTCATATATAAAGATGATACAAGCGCAAGAGAACATGGCGCTCAGAGCAGCCATCAATGCCCCTTTCCGTACCAGAAACACACAAATCTACGAAGACCTCGACTACACACC
>CAUEHI010000681.1:355000-367500 GCA_958507055.1 Crioceris asparagi
CGGATTTTCAAGGTCCGAGGGGAAGATTCGGACACCGCTGCAAATGCGGTGCTCTTCGCGTTCCAAACCATATCTCCCTGCTAGAGGATTCCATGGAACTCGAACGCTTATGCAGAAAAGAAAACTCTTCCCGAATCTCCCGACGGCGTCTCCGGGTCCATTTGGGTTGCCCCGACGAACTCTCTGACGAGGGCCCGACTTTTTGACGGTTCCGCTGCTGGGTTCTGGAATAGGAACCAGATTCCCTTTCGCCCGACGGGTGTGCACAACAAACAATATGTGTATTGTAAAACAAACACCACATCAACATCGGCTTAGGTTTAGTTATGTCCCAATGACTCGCGCACATGCTAGACTCCTTGGTCCGTGTTTCAAGACGGGTCCTGAGAGTACCCAAAGCTATAGCGTCGCAGATCGGTGTTTCAAAGAGGTCTGTTCGAGAACACCACAGCCAACAGTCACTCGGGCGTAGGAACGGCACTAGGTCCGATCTCCACGTAACAACGAATGCGCTTGCCATGGGCCGAACGCTAACTGAGTAGCGGCCCCACACCATCTTTATACCGTCGAGCGAGTCGACCGGGACACCACGGGTTCACGCAAAACGCCGAAACGTTTACGTGGACTCCACCGTGGACCTTAGACCGACACCCAACGGATCGCGACGTCCTACAAGGGGAAAAGTGCACGCGTTCGATATCAGAACAAAAAGCAGAAGTAGCTAACGACGCGAACGCCATCAGTCATTCAACTGCTCATTGCTGACAACCGAAACGCGAATGAATTTCCCCATTCGAACTTTCGGGTTTCTCAGGTTTACCCCTGAACGGTTTCACGTACTCTTGAACTCTCTCTTCAAAGTGCTTTTCAACTTTCCCTCACGGTACTTGTTCGCTATCGGTCTCGTGGTCATATTTAGCCTTAGATGGAGTTTACCACCCACTTAGGGCTGCACTCTCAAGCAACCCGACTCTGAGGAGAGATCCTCCCGCGATCGGCAACAGTCACTACGGGCCTGGCACCCTCTCTGGGCTGTGGCCCCGTTCAAGATGGACTTGGACGCGTCGCACGATCTCGGGATAAACGAATCCTCCCTAACACCACATTTCCCGGCGCCCGATATCGGCCGCGGGATTCGGTGCTGGGCTTTTCCCTGTTCGCTCGCAGCTACTGAGGGAATCCTAGTTAGTTTCTTTTCCTTCGCTTAATAATATGCTTAAATTCAGCGAGTAGTCTCACCTACTCTGAGGTCGATTAAATAATTGAATAGCATTCGAACAACTTATACTCTCCCGTATGCACATATTGTTTCTACTCTTGGCGATCAGACGTCGTCCTCAAAGAAAGAAGATTCTCGGACACGACGATCGCGCTCGTTATTAGAAACGTGCTGCAGGCGAGATATAGTCGCTTTAACGACGTGTTCATGCTGGGTTCCGAAAACCAACAAAATAGAACCGAGGTCCTATTCCATTATTCCATGCACACAGTATTCAGGCGAAGTTTTAGCCTGCTTTAAGCACTCTAATTTGTTCAAAGTAAACGTGCCGGCCCACCTCGACACTCAGTGAAGAGCACCGCGGCGGGATTGAGTTGGGCCGCCCTTGCGAGCTAAGCCCACCGGCAGGACGTCCCACGGCACGCCAGTTGACACCGCGTACGATGAACCGGCGGCGCGGGACACAGATTCGACTACGAGCTTTTTAACCGCAACAACTTTAATATACGCTATTGGAGCTGGAATTACCGCGGCTGCTGGCACCAGACTTGCCCTCCAATTGATCCTCGTTAAAGGGTTTAGAGTGTACTCATTCCGATTACGGGGCCTCGGATGAGTCCCGTATCGTTATTTTTCGTCACTACCTCCCCGTGCCGGGAGTGGGTAATTTGCGCGCCTGCTGCCTTCCTTGGATGTGGTAGCCGTTTCTCAGGCTCCCTCTCCGGAATCGAACCCTGATTCCCCGTTACCCGTTACAACCATGGTAGGCGCAGAACCTACCATCGACAGTTGATAAGGCAGACATTTGAAAGATGCGTCGCCGGTGCTAGACCGTGCGATCAGCGTAAAGTTATTCAGAGTCACCAAGTTGTACGATGACGAGCAAGCCCGCCACCGATTGGTTTTGATCTAATAAAAGCGCTCCTTCCGTCTCCGGTTGGAGCTCTGTTTGCATGTATTAGCTCTAGAATTACCACAGTTATCCAAGTAAATGTGGGTACGATCTAAGGAACCATAACTGATTTAATGAGCCTTTCGCGGTTTCACCTTAATTTGGCTTGTACTGAGACATGCATGGCTTAATCTTTGAGACAAGCATATGACTACTGGCAGGATCAACCAGGGAGCTGTTCTTTATATGTGTATAATCACATATATCGAATCAGTCACCTTTCGTACAGAAGATGCATAAGGCTGCTAATATTTTTAACTACCTCACATAACATCTACAATTGAACGAATAAAGGGGACAGACTTTATAATGAATGCGTGTGAATTTGCGTTCAACGATAGATAAACTATCAAAACGCCACGCTATCTATATATTAAGTCTGTAGGAATTCTCCTATTAGAATTTGTACCAGTTTGACAGCGGGTTTATATTACAATTCTTTCATTTCAGACATATTCACATATATTATGTAACGTTGATTTGAAAATACTGTTTTAATATAAAGATCCGTCTATGCCAACTGGCAAAAAATTTCAAACATTCTCTCTTCTCTTCGCTAGATTGAAAACGACACGAAGTATTTTCGTTTCATTAATAATCTCGCTCGGAATGGGGAGAGTTGTTGCATACTTTAGATAATTTCAAGTCAATAGACAAGAAATATTTTTGGGTTATCGCATATGGACCGCTTCCGTAGCACGTTAGCTAAATCCGCGATATCGCTGTGAATCGCACTAAAGACTGTGTGAGTATGTTGGTGTCTTTTGAACACTACACTTATTCCACACAATCCTCGGCATAATAGAACACCGAAACATGAATAGATTCATCACGAATGACATGAGAGTATCCATGCTACGGTGCGGGAGAAACGATATCAATAATAGTGCTTGAACACGACTACTCAACCGCTCTCCACATATAGGCGCCTTTTACATAGCTTCGGTTATATAAGGTTTTTTCAAATGCCATGTATACATCTATATATTAGAAATGACTTTTATGAATATACATTGAAGTTCGAATGCACGATTTTTTTAATTGCACTCTTGAAGGTTTTTGATCATGTTTTTTCAATTTATAATTTCATTTATAGATATTTTTTTTATTTTTGTATGTCTGTCTGTAAAAGTACATTCCTCCACAAATTTGGTAATGTTATCTAGAATGAAGATACGAACGGCAACGGTCATCTGTCGATTGATTTGATGTTAATGCAATTATGTCCGACTGGCAATGGATGGTCCAACCGTATGTAACTGGCGATGGTTGGGCCAACGTTGGTCCAACGTTGGTCCAAACGTATGCAAGTGGCGATGAATGGGCAAAGAAACGCTTATCCAACCGTATATAATTGGCGATGGTTGGGCCAACGTTGGTCCAACGTTGGTCCAACCGTATGTAACTGGCGTTGAATGGGCCAAGATACGCTTATCCAACCATACAGAATTGGCGATGGTTGGGCCAACGTTGGTCCAACCGTATTCAATAGGCGATGGTTGGCAATGTTAGTTGATTTGCTTACAGTAATAAATATATCGATTAATGGTTAATTTGACTTCTTTCAATATTTGAAAGCAAAATCGAATCAATTTACAATGTCTATTACTTTTTAAATATAAGTTTTAGGTGCAAATCATAACTATAAATCATCAAATTTGTCGAATAATGTCAAAGTTTGTGGATATTTAGATGGATTTGAAATTTAAAAAAATATTCAAAGTAGTATCAGGTAGCCTCAAAATGATTAGCTCTCATCATAGTTTGCGTTAGAAATGCTATGGAAATTATGGCACGTATAAATATACAAATTCTTCATAATATTACTTTGTGGTCCTGAAAAGAACCGTTTTTTTGATGTTGTCGAAATATAAAAAATTAACCTCCAAAACCGTACAGTGTACGACCTTGACGTTTCAGAGCATAAACAACGTCCATTGCTGTAACAGTTTTCCTCTTAGCGTGTTCAGTATATGTTACCGCATCCCTGATAACATTTTCTAGAAATACTTTGAGAACTCCTCTAGTTTCTTCATAGATCAAACCAGAGATTCGTTTCACGCCTCCACGACGAGCCAACCTCCTGATAGCGGGTTTAGTGATACCCTGGATATTATCACGCAAAACTTTGCGGTGACGTTTAGCTCCCCCTTTGCCCAATCCTTTGCCTCCTTTACCTCGACCAGTCATTTTAAAAGTTATCACCTTTCTGAGTTGCTGCCTTAAAGAGCTCTTACTTATACGTTTTGTTAGCCCCGCCCACATAGAATTATTCAGCCAACGAAATTCTTTCTTCGCGGGATAGGTCCGACATATATATATATATCTATAAATATGACCAATGTGTATTTTCTTCCTGATCGTCATAGCGTCAATTAGGTAAAATGGCTCGTACGAAACAAACCGCACGTAAATCTACTGGAGGAAAGGCTCCTCGTAAGCAGTTAGCTACGAAAGCAGCTCGTAAGAGTGCTCCTGCTACCGGAGGAGTAAAGAAACCACATCGTTATCGTCCAGGCACTGTAGCTCTCAGAGAAATCCGTCGTTATCAAAAGAGTACAGAGCTATTGATCAGGAAATTGCCATTTCAGCGTTTAGTTCGTGAAATCGCTCAAGATTTCAAAACTGATTTGAGATTCCAAAGTTCCGCTGTCATGGCTTTACAAGAAGCCAGTGAAGCTTATTTGGTTGGACTTTTTGAAGATACGAACTTATGTGCTATCCACGCTAAACGTGTCACGATCATGCCAAAAGACATCCAATTAGCAAGGAGGATTCGTGGGGAACGCGCTTAGTGACCTTAGAGTCTATTGAAAAAATGAAACGGTTCTTTTCAGAACCACAAATTGTTTACATAGAGAATTTGTTTTTGAAAAACGTAGTGCATTCTCCTTATGCAGCTATCAATGATAAAGACTGATTGACTAAGTCTCGGTACTTGACCTTTCTTCGTTCAAGGGAGATTTTGACCGCCTAATCTAGTGATTCAATGATATCTGTTATTCCTGGTCTAGATTTTATGAAATTAGGATCACAGAGAACTACTTGGAATTGGTTAATTCGACAAGAAATATTGTTCAATTTATAAATTGAAAATTTATTTATTAATCATATAATTAACGTTCAGAAACATTCAATGAATTTTATTAATTTTATTAACTCTGAAAAGAGCCTTCGTCAAATTTTTTTTCAGACTATATGTAACGAATTCCTTAAATATATTCTTTGTGGTTCTGAAAAGAACCGTTTTCATCTAATTTTAGCCCCTCAAAGTATTACTTAGAGCTGGTGTATTTTGTAACGGCTTTGGTGCCTTCGCTTACGGCGTGCTTAGCTAATTCGCCTGGCAAAAGAAGACGTACAGCAGTTTGAATCTCTCTGCTCGTTATCGTACTTCTCTTATTATAATGAGCCAGACGGGAAGCTTCAGCAGCAATACGTTCGAAAATATCATTCACAAAGCTATTCATGATACTCATAGCTTTGCTGGATATTCCAGTATCGGGATGAACTTGTTTCAATACTTTGTAGATGTAAATTGCGTAGCTCTCCTTCCTCCTCCTCTTTTTCTTCTTGTCAGACTTGGAAATATTTTTCTGGGCTTTACCAGCTTTCTTGGCGGCTTTACCGCTTGTCTTTGGTGGCATTTTCTTTCGTTTGAGCGACACGAACACACACACGAATAGAACACAAATGCTGCAAATTCTCAGAGTGTCTGATTATTTATAACGAATGAGGTTTAAGCATAGGCTCCACCCCCTTGATCATGACGCTCATTGGTCGTTAGCCTGCCATTTATATATAAGTTCTAGATGTTGAAATTTTATTCTGTTGCGAGCGTGCTACGTGACAACAACTAGTTGCAGCCACGTATAATTATAATATTTACTCAATATGTCTGGACGCGGAAAAGGAGGCAAAGTTAAGGGAAAGGCGAAGTCTAGATCAAGTCGCGCTGGGTTACAATTTCCCGTCGGGCGTATTCATCGTCTTTTGAGAAAAGGAAACTATGCTGAACGAGTAGGAGCCGGTGCACCAGTTTACCTTGCTGCAGTAATGGAATACTTAGCAGCTGAAGTTTTGGAATTAGCTGGTAATGCTGCGAGGGATAACAAGAAAACTCGTATCATTCCACGTCACTTGCAACTGGCTATCCGTAACGATGAAGAATTGAATAAACTTCTTTCTGGTGTAACTATCGCGCAAGGTGGTGTATTGCCCAACATTCAGGCTGTACTTTTGCCTAAGAAAACCGAGAAGAAGGCTTAGGTACCTTATCTCTCTTACATGTATGTCTAACGGCCCTTCTCAGGGCCACAGAATTCCTATATAAAGTTTTCGTTAAATGATTCACAACTAGGATTATATTCCACTTTCTAACAGTGGAAGTAGTTACTGATAAAAATTCAGACTGGTATGGGCTGATCAGATTTAAATCTCTTGAGAGGTTTTTAATTATATTGTTACTGATATCAACATATCACTTTGTTCTATCTAACAATGTAGCTTCTACAGCGAATCATTTTGAAAATATGCATCGAGCTATCAAAAAAAAACCATCCCCAGTATGCATTTGAAAATGACAACATGTCTTTGCTCAACACAGATAGAAACCTAAAAGTAATATTTCGATCAATATAAAAGCAATTACAAATGACATGTTAAGACCTGTTCTAATTTTCAAGGACCTACTGGGAATTACTTTTTTAAATCCTTTAACGCTTGTAAGACATTACGAACTCTCTATGAAAATGTGTTGGTGGCCCTGAAAAGGGCCATTTTCAAGCATAAGCTAATAAGTCGGAGATTTATTTTTTCTTCTTAGGGGACACTGGTGCTTTTCTTTTCGGTGAAGCTGAGGCCTTAGCTGTTTTTGGCTTTGGAGCCTTGGGTTTTTTAGTTGGGCCAGCAGCTTTGTTAGATTTCTTTGCCTTTGAAGGAGATCCAGCTTTTGGCTCCTTCTTCTCGATGGTTGTTTTTTTGACTTTCTTCTCAGCCGATGATGCAGCAGTTGGCTTCTTTGACTTTGGAGAACTGCTTGTAGAAGAAGTACTTTTTTTGATAGTTTTTTTTGTTACTTTTTCCCCAGCAGCCTTTTTAGGAGAAGGTTTCTTGGCAACAGGTTTCTTCTTTTTATCTCCTGTAGCTGGTTTGGATGAAGAACTTGCAGAAGCAGCAGCCATCTTGAACGAACCGGAAGCACCTTTTCCTTTGGTCTGTACAAGTAATCCAGATGCTACAGATGCTTTCAGATACTTCTTTATGAAGGGATAAATTTTCTCGGCATCTACCTTATAGTTAGCTGATATGTATTTTTTAATAGCTATAAGAGAAGAGCCTCCGCGTTCCTTCAGTCCTTTGATTGCGTTATTAACCATCTCATTAGTTGGAGGGTGTGATGGTTTGACTCTTGGATTTTTTGTTTTCTTCTCCTTTTTGGTTGGAGATTGCGTTGAGGGCGTTGAGGTCGCAGAATTTTGATTCTCAGTATCAGCCATTGTCGATGAGTAAGAGCGATGTAGCACTATACGAAGACAGTAGTATTAATGACAGTAAAATAAAGTTTTGTTGCGAGCCAAATATTCCGGTCGAACCGAGAGTTGAACGCTTTGCTTTCACCATAGCCGCACGGCTTCAATTCTTATATCGGCGTGTTCGTAGTATTTGCTTTCTTTGAATAGTAAAGCTTACTGACAATATTAAAAATATTTTTAACTGTACTAGATGGATTTACATACATTCATCACCATTCTAGCGTAAATCTGTAATTCAAGATTCTTTCAACAAGTATAGCATGTGGAATTAAACTGCATCGTAAGAGCATTTCTTCTAATAACTTCCAATTTATATTATCATTTTCAAGCGATTATATGTTAGAGCATTCGATTGTCTTTGAATATTATCAATATGATATGTCTACTTTACAACGCCACAATGTTTGACGACTAACCAAAGTCATATTATAAACTATAATGAATTTTGTAAGGACATGTCTGCAATCTAAGCATGCTCTATTAATACGAATACATTTGCTATTGGCATCTTTTCAGCTTTTATAAGAATCTTGAAGGGAATTATTCAGTTTGTAGAGTTATGATTGAATCTAGCCCGATAAAGAATTCATTATATGTTGTAACAGGAACGTATTTGTTTTTCTATGTCTTGCAATACACACATTTCCAACATAAAATTGATGGTAAGATAGTTTATATATGGTACCCACCAAGTCAAAGTTGACGCTAAGGATATTTGTTTCCAAGCTGATTATTGATTTCAAGTATATTCAATCACCGGAATGAATGTTATAACGATAGATAGAATATGTTATTCATATATTCTACAAATTTGACCCCAATCGTAGCTTATAATTCTGAATTTTGAAAATAGACATCCTACTTAGTATTAATGATATATCAATATCTAGGTGTACGTCTTAATCATTGTGTAACACATAAAGATAATTATTTAAAAATATAAAAAATATAAATGTATAATAAAATATAACATTGATAGACTGACATTTCATATTAAATTGATGCCACAAGGTAGACATAACTTATTAGGTTTTAGCGACCGCGCCACACATGCCAGTAAGAAATATTCATCTTCAACAATACTTAATGTTGACTCAGACCGACTCGTGAAAACTGTCGATGTATAAAGTTCATCTATGATTTTGATGTATGTTCACGAATATGTCATTCCCTCTAGAAATCCAAAAGAATATTTTATTTAGAAATGTGAAAAATTAACGTAGAAGATCACTTCTAGCATCTATTGCATAGAGCATTGAATATCTCTTCGTTCCTACCTAGGACCAACGATTGGGCCAACCTTGGACCAATGATTGGACCAACCTTGGACCAATGATTGGACCAACCTTGGACCAATGATTGGGCCAACCTTGGACCAATGATTGGGCCAACCTTGGACCAACGATTGGGCCAACCTTGGACCAACGATTGGGCCAACCTTGGACCAATGATTGGGCCAACCTTGGACCAATGATTGGGCCAACCTTGGACCAACGATTGTGCCAACCTTGGACCAATGAATGGGCCAACATTGGTATAATCCTTTCTAGGTACCCGACTATTTTAATTTAGCAATACAATATATTGAAATCGTCTGCGCTTTTGGCACCGATGAATTATACTTGATAGCTTGTTTAAGCGTATACGGTTGATAAATGCTATAACTAGATAGTAACTGAATTACGCAGCACGTTTGACAGACAATCAAACATGTACTATAATATAATTCAATTCGAACACATTCTAGGACCTTATGTGTATTTGATGAGATCTAATGGAAACAAGATAGGTGGGCGATCATACATTTGACTTAACAGTGAAGTGTTCCGAATGAAATTAAAGCAAAAAGGAGTAAACATTTGCAATATAAGTATCGCCTGGAATTCAATTATATTGCACTTATCAACAATGATGTAATGCAATGCGGGATGGAGTATTAGCTAATTTAATGAAATAATTCAATTGGGCATGTTATACGAACTCTTCATTAGAATATTTTGTGGTTCTGAAAAGAACCGTTGTTTGTTGACGTCCAAGTGAAAAATTTAACCTCCAAAACCGTAAAGAGTACGACCTTGGCGTTTCAGAGCATAAACTACGTCCATTGCTGTAACTGTCTTCCTCTTGGCATGTTCAGTATATGTTACCGCGTCCCTTATAACATTCTCAAGGAATACTTTGAGAACACCTCTGGTTTCCTCATAGATCAGACCAGAGATTCTTTTCACGCCGCCACGACGAGCCAATCTTCTGATAGCGGGTTTAGTAATACCTTGGATATTATCACGCAAAACTTTGCGATGACGTTTAGCTCCACCTTTGCCCAATCCTTTGCCTCCTTTACCTCGACCAGTCATTTTGAATTTTCAATATCACTTCGCTGTGTTGAGAGCAACTGACACACGCTTCCTTGTTGGGTCATTTATATATTTTACGTAAGCCCCGCCCACAAAAATTTCTCCTTCCAATGAAATTCTACCATTGAGGGATGGCTCGTTACAACACATCTATATAAGCATGTCGACAAACGTGGGGAATCATTTTCCTCGTTATCGTCATAGCGTCAGTTAGGTAAAATGGCTCGTACGAAGCAAACCGCCCGAAAATCTACTGGAGGGAAGGCCCCTCGTAAGCAGTTGGCTACGAAAGCAGCTCGTAAGAGTGCCCCAGCCACGGGAGGAGTAAAGAAACCACATCGTTATCGCCCAGGAACTGTAGCTCTAAGAGAAATTCGCCGTTATCAAAAGAGTACTGAACTATTGATCAGGAAATTGCCATTCCAGCGTTTAGTTCGTGAAATCGCTCAAGATTTCAAAACTGATCTGAGATTCCAAAGTTCCGCAGTCATGGCTCTACAAGAAGCTAGTGAAGCTTATTTGGTTGGACTTTTTGAAGATACGAACTTGTGTGCTATCCACGCTAAGCGTGTCACCATCATGCCAAAAGATATCCAATTGGCAAGGAGGATTCGTGGAGAACGTGCCTAATTCCCAAATATATTGTCTATCCCTTGAATAAAACGGTTCTTTTCAGAACCACCAAGTTTTTTTATAGAGAATTCGTTGTTGTAACTAGTAAATGATTCATGACAAATCACAAACTTATTCAATCTAAATTAACGTAATTGTTTATCGCATGTAACTAGTGAATGATTCATGACAAATCACAAATTTATTCAACCTAAATTAACGTAATTGTTTATTGCATTTCATAAGACATAAAGAATTGGATGAACTATGATGTATCCTATTAAGATTTCTCTAAGAACAGCTAAAATGTGGTACATACCGCGAGAAAAATCAACCAGTTTCACATTTGTCACAATGGTATATATGCAACGACTTCTGCTAATGTATGTGGTTCTGAGAAGAATCGTTTTTATTATTTTGATAACTGAAAGTTCTGGGATGTTTTTACAGTTCTAGTGGCTCTGAAAAGAGCCGATGACATGATTTTTGTTGAGTCTACATGTAACGAACTCTTTAAACATAGTCATTGTGGTTCTGAGAAGAACCGTTTTTACTTTATTCATAACTGAAAGTTCTGGGACGTTTTAATAATTCTAGTGGCTCTAAAAAGAACCGATGACAAGATTTTTGCTGAGGCTATATGCAACGAAATCTTGAAATATACCTTGTCATGGTGGTTCTGAAAAGAACCGTTTATATCAATATGTAGCATCCTTGAAGTATTATTCAGAGCTGGTATATTTTAAATTCATCTATTACAAACTAAACGTTCAGAAACATTCGATGAATTTTATATTATTTTGGTTCTTAAAAGAGCCGTTGTCAACATTTTTTCCGAGACTACATGTCACGAATTCCTTAAATATATTCTTTGTGGTTCTGAAAAGAACCGTTTTCATTTAATTTTAGCAAGCATTAATTAGAGCTGGTGTATTTTGTAACGGCTTTGGTGCCTTCGCTTACAGCGTGCTTAGCTAATTCGCCTGGCAAAAGAAGACGTACAGCAGTTTGAATCTCTCTGCTTGTGATCGTGCTTCTCTTATTGTAATGAGCCAGACGAGAAGCTTCGGCAGCAATGCGTTCGAAAATATCATTCACAAAGCTGTTCATGATACTCATAGCTTTGCTGGAAATTCCGGTATCAGGATGAACTTGTTTCAATACTTTGTAGATGTAAATTGCGTAGCTCTCCTTCCTCCTCCTCTTTTTTTTCTTGTCAGACTTGGAAATATTTTTCTGGGCTTTACCAGCTTTCTTAGCGGCTTTACCGCTTGTCTTTGGTGGCATTTTCTTTCGATTGAGCGATACGAAGGCGAAAACGAATATGACACAACTGCTGTTACACAACAGAAGGAGCCTGTTTTAAAACGAACGAGGTGTTGGCATAGGCCCCGCCCCCTTCGATAATGCTACTGATTGGTCGTTAGGCCACCTATATTAGGAGAGCACAGTATAATAATTGTATTCTGCTGCGAGCGCGCTACGTGACATCAAGTAGAGACATCAAGGTATAATAATAATAATAATTTGTTAAAATGTCTGGACGTGGAAAAGGAGGCAAAGTTAAGGGAAAGGCGAAGTCAAGATCAAGTCGCGCTGGATTGCAATTTCCCGTTGGACGTATCCATCGTCTTTTGAGAAAAGGAAATTATGCTGAAAGAGTGGGAGCCGGTGCACCAGTTTACCTTGCTGCAGTAATGGAATACTTAGCAGCTGAAGTTTTGGAATTAGCTGGTAATGCTGCGAGGGATAACAAGAAAACTCGTATCATTCCACGTCACTTGCAACTGGCTATCCGTAACGATGAAGAATTGAATAAACTTCTT